>CALUEK010000273.1:0-83371 GCA_944039245.1 Nebria salina | reverse complement strand
TAAAACTAAACTAAATAACTAAATAACTAAATAACTAAATAACTAAATAACTAAATAACTAAATAACTAAATAAACTAAATAACTAAATAACTAAATAACTAAATAACTAAATAACTAAATAACTAAATAACTAAATAACTAAATAACTAAATAACTAAATAACTAAATAACTAAATAACTAAATAACTAAATAACTAAATAACTAAATAACTAAATAACTAAATAACTAAATAACTAAATAACTAAATAACTAAATAACTAAATAACTAAATAACTAAATAACTAAATAACTAAATAACTAAATAACTAAATAACTAAATAACTAAATAACTAAATAACTAAATAACTAAATAACTAAATAACTAAATAACTAAATAACTAAATAACTAAATAACTAAATAACTAAATAACTAAATAACTAAATAACTAAATAACTAAATAACTAAATAACTAAATAACTAAATAACTAAATAACTAAATAACTAAATAACTAAATAACTAAATAACTAAATAACTAAATAACTAAATAACTAAATAACTAAATAACTAAATAACTAAATAACTAAATAACTAAATAACTAAATAACTAAATAACTAAATAACTAAATAACTAAATAACTAAATAACTAAATAACTAAATAACTAAATAACTAAATAACTAAATAACTAAATAACTAAATAACTAAATAACTAAATAACTAAATAACTAAATAACTAAATAACTAAATAACTAAATAACTAAATAACTAAATAACTAAATAACTAAATAACTAAATAACTAAATAACTAAATAACTAAATAACTAAATAACTAAATAACTAAATAACTAAATAACTAAATAACTAAATAACTAAATAACTAAATAACTAAATAACTAAATAACTAAATAACTAAATAACTAAATAACTAAATAACTAAATAACTAAATAACTAAATAACTAAATAACTAAATAACTAAATAACTAAATAACTAAATAACTAAATAACTAAATAACTAAATAACTAAATAACTAAATAACTAAATAACTAAATAACTAAATAACTAAATAACTAAATAACTAAATAACTAAATAACTAAATAACTAAATAACTAAATAACTAAATAACTAAATAACTAAATAACTAAATAACTAAATAACTAAATAACTAAATAACTAAATAACTAAATAACTAAATAACTAAATAACTAAATAACTAAATAACTAAATAACTAAATAACTAAATAACTAAATAACTAAATAACTAAATAACTAAATAACTAAATAACTAAATAACTAAATAACTAAATAACTAAATAACTAAATAACTAAATAACTAAATAACTAAATAACTAAATAACTAAATAACTAAATAACTAAATAACTAAATAACTAAATAACTAAATAACTAAATAACTAAATAACTAAATAACTAAATAACTAAATAACTAAATAACTAAATAACTAAATAACTAAATAACTAAATAACTAAATAACTAAATAACTAAATAACTAAATAACTAAATAACTAAATAACTAAATAACTAAATAACTAAATAACTAAATAACTAAATAACTAAATAACTAAATAACTAAATAACTAAATAACTAAATAACTAAATAACTAAATAACTAAATAACTAAATAACTAAATAACTAAATAACTAAATAACTAAATAACTAAATAACTAAATAACTAAATAACTAAATAACTAAATAACTAAATAACTAAATAACTAAATAACTAAATAACTAAATAACTAAATAACTAAATAACTAAATAACTAAATAACTAAATAACTAAATAACTAAATAACTAAATAACTAAATAACTAAATAACTAAATAACTAAATAACTAAATAACTAAATAACTAAATAACTAAATAACTAAATAACTAAATAACTAAATAACTAAATAACTAAATAACTAAATAACTAAATAACTAAATAACTAAATAACTAAATAACTAAATAACTAAATAACTAAATAACTAAATAACTAAATAACTAAATAACTAAATAACTAAATAACTAAATAACTAAATAACTAAATAACTAAATAACTAAATAACTAAATAACTAAATAACTAAATAACTAAATAACTAAATAACTAAATAACTAAATAACTAAATAACTAAATAACTAAATAACTAAATAACTAAATAACTAAATAACTAAATAACTAAATAACTAAATAACTAAATAACTAAATAACTAAATAACTAAATAACTAAATAACTAAATAACTAAATAACTAAATAACTAAATAACTAAATAACTAAATAACTAAATAACTAAATAACTAAATAACTAAATAACTAAATAACTAAATAACTAAATAACTAAATAACTAAATAACTAAATAACTAAATAACTAAATAACTAAATAACTAAATAACTAAATAACTAAATAACTAAATAACTAAATAACTAAATAACTAAATAACTAAATAACTAAATAACTAAATAACTAAATAACTAAATAACTAAATAACTAAATAACTAAATAACTAAATAACTAAATAACTAAATAACTAAATAACTAAATAACTAAATAACTAAATAACTAAATAACTAAATAACTAAATAACTAAATAACTAAATAACTAAATAACTAAATAACTAAATAACTAAATAACTAAATAACTAAATAACTAAATAACTAAATAACTAAATAACTAAATAACTAAATAACTAAATAACTAAATAACTAAATAACTAAATAACTAAATAACTAAATAACTAAATAACTAAATAACTAAATAACTAAATAACTAAATAACTAAATAACTAAATAACTAAATAACTAAATAACTAAATAACTAAATAACTAAATAACTAAATAACTAAATAACTAAATAACTAAATAACTAAATAACTAAATAACTAAATAACTAAATAACTAAATAACTAAATAACTAAATAACTAAATAACTAAATAACTAAATAACTAAATAACTAAATAACTAAATAACTAAATAACTAAATAACTAAATAACTAAATAACTAAATAACTAAATAACTAAATAACTAAATAACTAAATAACTAAATAACTAAATAACTAAATAACTAAATAACTAAATAACTAAATAACTAAATAACTAAATAACTAAATAACTAAATAACTAAATAACTAAATAACTAAATAACTAAATAACTAAATAACTAAATAACTAAATAACTAAATAACTAAATAACTAAATAACTAAATAACTAAATAACTAAATAACTAAATAACTAAATAACTAAATAACTAAATAACTAAATAACTAAATAACTAAATAACTAAATAACTAAATAACTAAATAACTAAATAACTAAATAACTAAATAACTAAATAACTAAATAACTAAATAACTAAATAACTAAATAACTAAATAACTAAATAACTAAATAACTAAATAACTAAATAACTAAATAACTAAATAACTAAATAACTAAATAACTAAATAACTAAATAACTAAATAACTAAATAACTAAATAACTAAATAACTAAATAACTAAATAACTAAATAACTAAATAACTAAATAACTAAATAACTAAATAACTAAATAACTAAATAACTAAATAACTAAATAACTAAATAACTAAATAACTAAATAACTAAATAACTAAATAACTAAATAACTAAATAACTAAATAACTAAATAACTAAATAACTAAATAACTAAATAACTAAATAACTAAATAACTAAATAACTAAATAACTAAATAACTAAATAACTAAATAACTAAATAACTAAATAACTAAATAACTAAATAACTAAATAACTAAATAACTAAATAACTAAATAACTAAATAACTAAATAACTAAATAACTAAATAACTAAATAACTAAATAACTAAATAACTAAATAACTAAATAACTAAATAACTAAATAACTAAATAACTAAATAACTAAATAACTAAATAACTAAATAACTAAATAACTAAATAACTAAATAACTAAATAACTAAATAACTAAATAACTAAATAACTAAATAACTAAATAACTAAATAACTAAATAACTAAATAACTAAATAACTAAATAACTAAATAACTAAATAACTAAATAACTAAATAACTAAATAACTAAATAACTAAATAACTAAATAACTAAATAACTAAATAACTAAATAACTAAATAACTAAATAACTAAATAACTAAATAACTAAATAACTAAATAACTAAATAACTAAATAACTAAATAACTAAATAACTAAATAACTAAATAACTAAATAACTAAATAACTAAATAACTAAATAACTAAATAACTAAATAACTAAATAACTAAATAACTAAATAACTAAATAACTAAATAACTAAATAACTAAATAACTAAATAACTAAATAACTAAATAACTAAATAACTAAATAACTAAATAACTAAATAACTAAATAACTAAATAACTAAATAACTAAATAACTAAATAACTAAATAACTAAATAACTAAATAACTAAATAACTAAATAACTAAATAACTAAATAACTAAATAACTAAATAACTAAATAACTAAATAACTAAATAACTAAATAACTAAATAACTAAATAACTAAATAACTAAATAACTAAATAACTAAATAACTAAATAACTAAATAACTAAATAACTAAATAACTAAATAACTAAATAACTAAATAACTAAATAACTAAATAACTAAATAACTAAATAACTAAATAACTAAATAACTAAATAACTAAATAACTAAATAACTAAATAACTAAATAACTAAATAACTAAATAACTAAATAACTAAATAACTAAATAACTAAATAACTAAATAACTAAATAACTAAATAACTAAATAACTAAATAACTAAATAACTAAATAACTAAATAACTAAATAACTAAATAACTAAATAACTAAATAACTAAATAACTAAATAACTAAATAACTAAATAACTAAATAACTAAATAACTAAATAACTAAATAACTAAATAACTAAATAACTAAATAACTAAATAACTAAATAACTAAATAACTAAATAACTAAATAACTAAATAACTAAATAACTAAATAACTAAATAACTAAATAACTAAATAACTAAATAACTAAATAACTAAATAACTAAATAACTAAATAACTAAATAACTAAATAACTAAATAACTAAATAACTAAATAACTAAATAACTAAATAACTAAATAACTAAATAACTAAATAACTAAATAACTAAATAACTAAATAACTAAATAACTAAATAACTAAATAACTAAATAACTAAATAACTAAATAACTAAATAACTAAATAACTAAATAACTAAATAACTAAATAACTAAATAACTAAATAACTAAATAACTAAATAACTAAATAACTAAATAACTAAATAACTAAATAACTAAATAACTAAATAACTAAATAACTAAATAACTAAATAACTAAATAACTAAATAACTAAATAACTAAATAACTAAATAACTAAATAACTAAATAACTAAATAACTAAATAACTAAATAACTAAATAACTAAATAACTAAATAACTAAATAACTAAATAACTAAATAACTAAATAACTAAATAACTAAATAACTAAATAACTAAATAACTAAATAACTAAATAACTAAATAACTAAATAACTAAATAACTAAATAACTAAATAACTAAATAACTAAATAACTAAATAACTAAATAACTAAATAACTAAATAACTAAATAACTAAATAACTAAATAACTAAATAACTAAATAACTAAATAACTAAATAACTAAATAACTAAATAACTAAATAACTAAATAACTAAATAACTAAATAACTAAATAACTAAATAACTAAATAACTAAATAACTAAATAACTAAATAACTAAATAACTAAATAACTAAATAACTAAATAACTAAATAACTAAATAACTAAATAACTAAATAACTAAATAACTAAATAACTAAATAACTAAATAACTAAATAACTAAATAACTAAATAACTAAATAACTAAATAACTAAATAACTAAATAACTAAATAACTAAATAACTAAATAACTAAATAACTAAATAACTAAATAACTAAATAACTAAATAACTAAATAACTAAATAACTAAATAACTAAATAACTAAATAACTAAATAACTAAATAACTAAATAACTAAATAACTAAATAACTAAATAACTAAATAACTAAATAACTAAATAACTAAATAACTAAATAACTAAATAACTAAATAACTAAATAACTAAATAACTAAATAACTAAATAACTAAATAACTAAATAACTAAATAACTAAATAACTAAATAACTAAATAACTAAATAACTAAATAACTAAATAACTAAATAACTAAATAACTAAATAACTAAATAACTAAATAACTAAATAACTAAATAACTAAATAACTAAATAACTAAATAACTAAATAACTAAATAACTAAATAACTAAATAACTAAATAACTAAATAACTAAATAACTAAATAACTAAATAACTAAATAACTAAATAACTAAATAACTAAATAACTAAATAACTAAATAACTAAATAACTAAATAACTAAATAACTAAATAACTAAATAACTAAATAACTAAATAACTAAATAACTAAATAACTAAATAACTAAATAACTAAATAACTAAATAACTAAATAACTAAATAACTAAATAACTAAATAACTAAATAACTAAATAACTAAATAACTAAATAACTAAATAACTAAATAACTAAATAACTAAATAACTAAATAACTAAATAACTAAATAACTAAATAACTAAATAACTAAATAACTAAATAACTAAATAACTAAATAACTAAATAACTAAATAACTAAATAACTAAATAACTAAATAACTAAATAACTAAATAACTAAATAACTAAATAACTAAATAACTAAATAACTAAATAACTAAATAACTAAATAACTAAATAACTAAATAACTAAATAACTAAATAACTAAATAACTAAATAACTAAATAACTAAATAACTAAATAACTAAATAACTAAATAACTAAATAACTAAATAACTAAATAACTAAATAACTAAATAACTAAATAACTAAATAACTAAATAACTAAATAACTAAATAACTAAATAACTAAATAACTAAATAACTAAATAACTAAATAACTAAATAACTAAATAACTAAATAACTAAATAACTAAATAACTAAATAACTAAATAACTAAATAACTAAATAACTAAATAACTAAATAACTAAATAACTAAATAACTAAATAACTAAATAACTAAATAACTAAATAACTAAATAACTAAATAACTAAATAACTAAATAACTAAATAACTAAATAACTAAATAACTAAATAACTAAATAACTAAATAACTAAATAACTAAATAACTAAATAACTAAATAACTAAATAACTAAATAACTAAATAACTAAATAACTAAATAACTAAATAACTAAATAACTAAATAACTAAATAACTAAATAACTAAATAACTAAATAACTAAATAACTAAATAACTAAATAACTAAATAACTAAATAACTAAATAACTAAATAACTAAATAACTAAATAACTAAATAACTAAATAACTAAATAACTAAATAACTAAATAACTAAATAACTAAATAACTAAATAACTAAATAACTAAATAACTAAATAACTAAATAACTAAATAACTAAATAACTAAATAACTAAATAACTAAATAACTAAATAACTAAATAACTAAATAACTAAATAACTAAATAACTAAATAACTAAATAACTAAATAACTAAATAACTAAATAACTAAATAACTAAATAACTAAATAACTAAATAACTAAATAACTAAATAACTAAATAACTAAATAACTAAATAACTAAATAACTAAATAACTAAATAACTAAATAACTAAATAACTAAATAACTAAATAACTAAATAACTAAATAACTAAATAACTAAATAACTAAATAACTAAATAACTAAATAACTAAATAACTAAATAACTAAATAACTAAATAACTAAATAACTAAATAACTAAATAACTAAATAACTAAATAACTAAATAACTAAATAACTAAATAACTAAATAACTAAATAACTAAATAACTAAATAACTAAATAACTAAATAACTAAATAACTAAATAACTAAATAACTAAATAACTAAATAACCAAATAACTAAATAACTAAATAACTAAATAACTTATCAACATCTGAACATATTTTATGGAGTCCTATAACTTTTTAGTGCAATACGCTAAGAAATATATTACTCTGGTATTGGCATTTTAACGCTTGTATTTGCGTATATAACTGCAATATGTCTCATATATTCCTCTCGTATTGGCATTTTAACGCTAGTATTTGCGTATATTACTGCTAAATGTCTCATTTGAAACGAATTTGAATCAATATCTGAACATTTTTAATGGTGAACTATAACTTATAAGTACAATACGCTAAGAAATATATTACTCTGGTATTGGCATTTTAACGCTTGTATTTGCGTATATTACTGCAATATGTCTCATATATTCCTCTCGTATTGGCATATTAACGCTTGTATTTGCGTATATTACTGCAATATGTCTCATTTGAAACGAATTTGAATTAATTGATCCGTACATATTTTACGGGGTCCTATAACTTTTTGGTGCAATACGCTAGGAAATATATTACTCTGGTATTGGCATTTTAACGCTTGTATTTGCGTATATTACTGCAATATGTCTCATTTCAAACGAATTTGTATCAACATCTGAACATATTTTATGGAGTCCTATAACTTTTTAGTGCAACACGCTAAGAAATATATTACTCTGGTATTGGCATTTTAACGCTTGTATTTGCGTATTTAACTGCAATATGTCTCATATATTCCTCTCGTATTGGCATTTTAACGCTTGTATTTGCGTATATTACTGCAATATGTCTCATTTGAAACGAATTTGAATCAATGATCCGTACATATTTTACGGGGTCCTATAACTTTTTGGTGCAATACGCTAGGAAATATATTACTCTGGTATTGGCATTTTAACGCTTGTATTTGCCTATATTAGTGCAATATGTCTCATTTCAAACGAATTTGTATCAACATCTGAACATATTTTATGGAGTCCTATAACTTTGTAGTGCAATACGCTAAGAAATATATTACTCTGGTATTGGCATTTTAACGCTTGTATTTGCGTAATTAACTGCAATATGTCTCATATATTCCTCTCGTATTGGCATTTTAACGCTTGTATTTGCGTATATTACTGCTATATGTCTCATTTGAAACGAATTTGAATCAATAGCTGAACATTTTTAATGGTGGCCTATAACTTTTTGGTGCAATACGCTAGGAAATATATTACTCTGGTATTGGCATTTTAACGCTTGTATTTGCGTATATTACTGCAATATGTCTCATTTCAAACGAATTTGTATCAACATCTGAACATATTTTATGGAGTCCTATAACTTTTTAGTGCAATACGCTAAGAAATATATTACTCTGGTATTGGCAATTTAACGCTTGTATTTGCGTATTTAACTGCAATATGTCTCATATATTCCTCTCGTATTGGCATTTTAACGCTTGTATTCTCGTATATTACTGCAATATGTCTCATTTGAAACGAATTTGAATCAATTGATCCGTACATATTTTACGGGGTCCTATAACTTTTTGGTGCAATACGCTAGGAAATATATTACTCTGGTATTGGCATTTTAACGCTTGTATTTGCCTATATTAATGCAATATGTCTCATTTCAAACGAATTTGTATCAACATCTGAACATATTTTATGGAGTCCTATAACTTTTTAGTGCAATACGCTAAGAAATATATTACTCTGGTATTGGCATTTTAACGCTTGTATTTGCGTATTTAACTGCAATATGTCTCATATATTCTTCTCGTATTGGCATTTTAACGCTTGTATTTGCGTATATTACTGCAATATGTCTCATTTGAAACGATTTTGAATCAATTGATCCGTACATATTTTACGGGGTACTGTAACTTTTTGGTGCAATACGCTAGGAAATATATTACTCTGGTATTGGCATTTTAACGCTTGTATTTGCCTATATTAGTGCAATATGTCTCATTTCAAACGAATTTGTATCAACATCTGAACATATTTTATGGAGTCCTATAACTTTTAAGTGCAATACGCTAAGAAATATATTACTCTGGTATTGGCATTTTAACGCTTGTATTTGCGTATTTAACTGCAATATGTCTCATATATTCCTCTCGTATTGGCATTTTAACGCTTGTATTTGCGTATATTACTGCAATATGTCTCATTTGAAACGAATTTGAATCAATTGATCCGTACATATTTTACGGGGTCCTATAACTTTTTGGTGCAATACGCTAGGAAATATATTACTCTGGTATTGGCATTTTAACGCTTGTATTTGCGTATATTACTGCAATATGTCTCATTTCAAACGAATTTGTATCAACATCTGAACATATTTTATGGAGTCCTATAACTTTTTAGTGCAATACGCTAAGAAATATATTACTCTGGTATTGGCATTTTAACGCTTGTATTTGCTTATATAACTGCAATATGTCTCAAATATTCCTCTCGTATTGGCATTTTAACGCTTGTATTTGCGTATATTACTGCTATATGTCTCATTTGAAATGAATTTGAAACAATATCTGAACATTTTTAATGGTGGACTATAACTTTTTGGTGCAATACGCTAGGAAATATATTACTCTGGTATTGGCCTTTTAACGCTTGTATTTGCGTATATTAATGCAATATGTCTCATTTCAAACGAATTTGTATCAACATCTGAACAGCGTATTGCACTTAAAAGTTATAGGACTCCATAAAATATGTTCAGATGTTGATACAAATTCGTTTGAAATGAGACATATTGCACTAATATAGGCAAATACAAGCGTAAAATGCCAATACCAGAGTAATATATTTCCTAGCGTATTGCACCAAAAAGTTATAGGACCCCGTAAAATATGTACGGATCATTGATTCAAATTCGTTTCAAATGAGACATATTGCAGTAATATACGCAAATACAAGCGTTAAAATGCCAATACGAGAGGAATATATGAGACATGTTGCAGTTAAATACGCAAATACAAGCGTTAAAATGCCAATACCAGAGTAATATATTTCTTAGCGTATTGCACTAAAAAGTTATAGGACTCCATAAAATATGTTCAGATGTTGATACAAATTCGTTTGAAATGAGACATATTGCACTAATATAGGCAAATACAAGCGTTAAAATGCCAATACCAGAGTAATATATCTCCTAGCGTATTGCACCAAAAAGTTATAGGACCCCGTAAAATATGTACGGATCAATTGATTCAAATTCGTTTCAAATGAGACATATTGCAGTAATATACGAGAATACAAGCGTTAAAATGCCAATACGAGAGGAATATATGAGACATATTGCAGTTAAATACGCAAATACAAGCGTTAAATTGCCAATACCAGAGTAATATATTTCTTAGCGTATTGCACTAAAAAGTTATAGGACTCCATAAAATATGTTCAGATGTTGATACAAATTCGTTTGAAATGAGACATATTGCATTAATATACGCAAATACAAGCGTTAAAATGCCAATACCAGAGTAATATATTTCCTAGCGTATTGCACCAAAAAGTTATAGGCCACCATTAAAAATGTTCAGATATTGATTCAAATTCGTTTCAAATGAGACATATAGCAGTAAGATACGCAAATACAAGCGTTAAAATGCCAATACGAGAGGAAAATATGAGACATATTGCAGTTAAATACGCAAATACAAGCGTTAAAATGCCAATACCAGAGTAATATATTTCCTAGCGTATTGCACCAAAAAGTTATAGTCCACCATTAAAAATGTTCAGATATTGTTTCAAATTCGTTTCAAATGGGACATATAGCAGTAATATACGCAAATACAAGCGTTAAAATGCCAATACGAGAGGAATATATGAGACATATTGCAGTTATATAAGCAAATACAAGCGTTAAAATGCCAATACCAGAGTAATATATTTCTTAGCGTATTGCACTAAAAAGTTATAGGACTCCATAAAATATGTTCAGATGTTGATACAAATTCGTTTGAAATGAGACATATTGCACTAATATAGGCAAATACAAGCGTTAAAATGCCAATACCAGAGTAATATATCTCCTAGCGTATTGCACCAAAAAGTTATAGGACCCCGTAAAATATGTACGGATCAATTGATTCAAATTCATTTCAAATGAGACATATTGCAGTAATATACGCAAATACAAGCGTTAAAATGCCAATACGAGAGGAATATATGAGACATATTGCAGTTAAATACGCAAATACAAGCGTTAAATTGCCAATACCAGAGTAATATATTTCTTAGCGTATTGCACTAAAAAGTTATAGGACTCCATAAAATATGTTCAGATGTTGATACAAATTCGTTTGAAATGAGACATATTGCATTAATATACGCAAATACAAGCGTTAAAATGCCAATACCAGAGTAATATATTTCCTAGCGTATTGCACCAAAGAGTTATAGGACCCCGTAAAATATGTACGGATCAATTGATTCAAATTCGTTTCAAATGAGACATATTGCAGTAATATACGCAAATACAAGCGTTAATATGCCAATACGAGAGGAATATATGAGACATATTGCAGTAAGATACGCAAATACAAGCGTTAAAATGCCAATACCAGAGTAATATATTTCTTAGCGTATTGTACTTATAAGTTATAGTTCACCATTAAAAATGTTCAGATGTTGATACAAATTCGTTTCAAATGAGACATATTGCAGTAATATACGCAAATACAAGCGTTAAAATGCCAATACCAGAGTAATATATTTCTTAGCGTATTGTTCTTATAAGTTATAGTTCATTATTAAAAATGTTCAGATATTGATTCAAATTCGTTTCAAATGAGACATTTAGCAGTAATATACGCAAATACAAGCGTTAAAATGCCAATACGAGAGGAATATATGAGACATATTGCAGTTATATAAGCAAATACAAGCGTTAAAATGCCAATACCAAAGTTATATATTTCTTAGCGTATTGCACTAAAAAGTTATAGGACTCCATAAAATATGTTCAGATGTTGATACAAATTCGTTTGAAATGAGACATATTGCATTAATATACGCAAATACAAGCGTTAAAATGCCAATACGAGAGGAATATATGAGACATATTGCAGTTAAATACGCAAATACAAGCGTTAAATTGCCAATACCAGAGTAATATATTTCTTAGCGTATTGCACTAAAAAGTTATAGGACTCCATAATATATGTTCAGATGTTGATACAAATTCGTTTGAAATGAGACATATTGCATTAATATACGCAAATACAAGCGTTAAAATGCCAATACCAGAGTAATATATTTCCTAGCGTATTGCACCAAAAAGTTATAGGCCACCATTAAAAATGTTCAGATATTGATTCAAATTCGTTTCAAATGAGACATATAGCAGTAATATACGCAAATACAAGCGTTAAAATGCCAATACGAGAGGAATATATGAGACATATTGCAGTTATATAAGCAAATACAAGCGTTAAAATGCCAATACCAGAGTAATATATTTCTTAGCGTATTGCACTAAAAAGTTATAGGACTCCATAAAATATGTTCAGATGTTGATACAAATTCGTTTGAAATGAGACATATTGCACTAATATAGGCAAATACAAGCGTTAAAATGCCAATACCAGAGTAATATATTTCCTAGCGTATTGCACCAAAAAGTTATAGGACCCCGTAAAATATGTACGGATCAATTGATTCAAATTCGTTTCAAATGAGACATATTGCAGTAATATACGCAAATACAAGCGTTAAAATGCCAATACAAGAGGAATATATGGGACATATTGCAGTTAAATACGCAAATACAAGCGTTAAAATGCCAATACCAGAGTAATATATTTCTTAGCGTATTGCACTTAAAAGTTATAGGACTCCATAAAATATGTTAAGATGTTGATACAAATTCGTTTGAAATGAGACATATTGCACTAATATAGGCAAATACAAGCGTTAAAATGCCAATACCAGAGTAATATATTTCCTAGCGTATTGCACCAAAAAGTTATAGGACCCCGTAAAATATGTACGGATCAATTGATTCAAATTCGTTTCAAATGAGACATATTGCAGTAATATACGAGAATACAAACGTTAAAATGCCAATACGAGAGGAATATATGAGACATATTGCAGTTAAATACGCAAATACAAGCGTTAAATTGCCAATACCAGAGTAATATATTTCATAGCGTATTGCACTAAAAAGTTATAGGACTCCATAAAATATGTTCAGATGCTGATACAAATTCGTTTGAAATGAGACATATTGCATTAATATACGCAAATACAAGCGTTAAAATGCCAATACCAGAGTAATATATTTCCTAGCGTATTGCACCAAAAAGTTATAGTCCACCATTAAAAATGTTCAGATATTGTTTCAAATTCGTTTCAAATGAGACATATAGCAGTAATATACGCAAATACAAGCGTTAAAATGCCAATACGAGATTAATATATGAGACATATTGCAGTTATATAAGCAAATACAAGCGTTAAAATGCCAATACCAGAGTAATATATTTCCTAGCGTATTGCACCAAAAAGTTATAGGACCCCGTAAAATATGTACGGATCATTGATTCAAATTCGTTTCAAATGTGACATATTGCAGTAATATACGCAAATACAAGCGTTAAAATGCCAATACGAGAGGAATATATGAGACATATTGCAGTTAAATACGCAAATACAAGCGTTAAATTGCCAATACCAGAGTAATATATTTCTTAGCGTATTGCACTAAAAAGTTATAGGACTCCATAAAATATGTTCAGATGTTGATACAAATTCGTTTGAAATGAGACATATTGCACTAATATAGGCAAACACAAGCGCTAAAATGCCAATACTAGAGTAATATATTTCCTAGCGTATTGCAACAAAAAGTTATAGGCCACCATTAAAAATGTTCAGATATTGATTCAAATTCGTTTTAATTGAGACATATAGCAGTAATATACGCAAATACAAGCGTTAAAATGCCAATACGAGAGGAATATATGAGACATATTGCAGTTAAATACGCAAATACAAGCGTTAAAATGCCAATACCAGAGTAATATATTTCTTAGCGTATTGCACTAAAAAGTTATAGGACTCCATAAAATATGTTCAGATGTTGATACAAATTCGTTTGAAATGAGACATATTGCACTAATATAGGCAAATACAAGCGTTAAAATGCCAATACCAGAGTAATATATTTCCTAGCGTATTGCACCAAAAAGTTATAGGACCCCGTAAAATATGTACGGATCATTGATTCAAATTCGTTTCAAATGAGACATATTGCAGTAATATACGCAAATACAAGCGTTAAAATGCCAATACGAGAGGAATATATGAGACATATTGCAGTTAAATACGCAAATACAAGCGTTAAAATGCCAATATCAGAGTAATATATTTCTTAGCGTATTGCACTAAAAAGTTATAGGACTCCATAAAATATGTTCAGATGTTGATACAAATTCGTTTGAAATGAGACATATTGCATTAATATACGCAAATGCAAGCGTTAAAATGCCAATACCAGAGTAATATATTTCCTAGCGTATTGCACCAAAAAGTTATAGGCCACCATTAAAAATGTTCAGATATTGATTCAAATTCGTTTCAAATGAGACATATAGCAGTAATATACGCAAATACAAGCGTTAAAATGCCAATACGAGAGGAATATATGAGACATATTGCAGTTAAATACGCAAATACAAGCGTTAAATTGCCAATACCAGAGTAATATATTTCTTAGCGTATTGCACTAAAAAGTTATAGGACTCCATAAAATATGTTCAGATGTTGATACAAATTCGTTTGAAATGAGACATATTGCATTAATATACGCAAATACAAGCGTTAAAATGCCAATACCAGAGTAATATATTTCCTAGCGTATTGCACCAAAAAGTTATAGGCCACCAATAAAAATGTTCAGATATTGATTCAAATTCGTTTCAAATGAGACATATAGCAGTAATATACGCAAATACAAGCGTTAAAATGCCAATACGAGAGGAATATATGAGACATATTGCAGTTATATAAGCAAATACAAGCGTTAAAATGCCAATACCAGAGTAATATATTTCTTAGCGTATTGCACTAAAAAGTTATAGGACTCCATAAAATATGTTCAGATGTTGATACAAATTCGTTTGAAATGAGACATATTGCACTAATATAGGCAAATACAAGCGTTAAAATGCCAATACCAGAGTATTATATTTCCTAGCGTATTGCACCAAAAAGTTATAGGACCCCGTAAAATATGTACGGATCAATTGATTCAAATTCGTTTCAAATGAGACATATTGCAGTAATATACGCAAATACAAGCGTTAAAATGCCAATACGAGAGGAATATATGAGACATATTGCAGTTAAATACGCAAATACAAGCGTTAAAATGCAAATACCAGAGTAATATATTTCTTAGCGTATTGCACTTAAAAGTTATAGGACTTTATAAAATATGTTCAGATGTTGATACAAATTCGTTTGAAATGAGACATATTGCACTAATATAGGCAAATACAAGCGTTAAAATGCCAATACCAGAGTAATATATTTCCTAGCGTATTGCACCAAAAAGTTATAAGACCCCGTAAAATATGTACGGATCAATTGATTCAAATTCGTTTCAAATGAGACATATTGCAGTAATATACGCAAATACAAGCGTTAAAATGCCAATACGAGAGGAATATATGTGACATATTGCAGTTAAATACGCAACTACAAGCGTTAAAATGCCAATACCAGAGTAATATATTTCTTAGCGTATTGCACTACAAAGTTATAGGACTCCATAAAATATGTTCAGATGTTGATACAAATTCGTTTGAAATGAGACATATTGCACTAATTGAGGCAAATACAAGCGTTAAAATGCCAATACCAGAGTAATATATTTCCTAGCGTATTGCACCAAAAAGTTATAGGACCCCGTAAAATATGTACGGATCATTGATTCAAATTCGTTTCAAATGAGACATATTGCAGTAATATACGCAAATACAAGCGTTAAAATGCCAATACGAGAGGAATATATGAGACATATTGCAGTTAAATACGCAAATACAAGCGTTAAAATGCCAATACCAGAGTAATATATTTCTTAGCGTATTGCACTAAAAAGTTATAGGACTCCATAAAATATGTTCAGATGTTGATACAAATTCGTTTGAAATGAGACATATTGCACTAATATAGACAAACACAAGCGTTAAAATGCCAATACCAGAGTAATATATTTCCTAGCGTATTGCACCAAAAAGTTATAGGCCACCATTAAAAATGTTCAGATATTGATTCAAATTCGTTTTAAATGAGACATATAGCAGTAATATACGCAAATACAAGCGTTAAAATGCCAATACGAGAGGAATATATGAGACATATTGCAGTTAAATACGCAAATACAAGCGTTAAAATGCCAATACCAGAGTAATATATTTCTTAGCGTATTGCACTAAAAAGTTATAGGAATCCATAAAATATGTTCAGATGTTGATACAAATTCGTTTGAAATGAGACATATTGCACTAATATAGGCAAACACAAGCGTTAAAATGCCAATACCAGAGTAATATATTTCCTAGCGTATTGCACCAAAAAGTTATAGGACCCCGTAAAATATGTACGGATCATTGATTCAAATTCGTTTCAAATGAGACATATTGCAGTAATATACGCAAATACAAGCGTTAAAAGGCCAATACGAGAGGAATATATGAGACATATTGCAGTTAAATACGCAAATACAAGCGTTAAAATGCCAATACCAGAGTAATATATTTCTTAGCGTATTGCACTAAAAAGTTATAGGACTCCATAAAATATGTTCAGATGTTGATACAAATTCGTTTGAAATGAGACATATTGCACTAATATAGGCAAATACAAGCGTTAAAATGCCAATACCAGAGTAATATATTTCCTAGCGTATTGCACCAAAAAGTTATAGGACCCCGTAAAATATGTACGGATCAATTGATTCAAATTCGTTTCAAATGAGACATATTGCAGTAATATACGAGAATACAAGCGTTAAAATGCCAATACGAGAGGAATATATGAGACATATTGCAGTTAAATACGCAAATACAAGCGTTAAATTGCCAATACCAGAGTAATATATTTCTTAGCGTATTGCACTAAAAAGTTATAGGACTCCATAAAATATGTTCAGATGTTGATACAAATTCGTTTGAAATGAGACATATTGCATTAATATACGCAAATACAAGCGTTAAAATGCCAATACCAGAGTAATATATTTCCTAGCGTATTGCACCAAAAAGTTATAGGCCACCATTAAAAATGTTCAGATATTGATTCAAATTCGTTTCAAATGAGACATATAGCAGTAATATACGCAAATACAAGCGTTAAAATGCCAATACGAGAGGAATATATGAGACATATTGCAGTTAAATACGCAAATACAAGCGTTAAAATGCCAATACCAGAGTAATATATTTCTTAGCGTATTGCACTAAAAAGTTATAGGACTCCATAAAATATGTTCAGATGTTGATACAAATTCGTTTGAAATGAGACATATTGCATTAATATACGCAAATACAAGCGATAAAATGCCAATACCAGAGTAATATATTTCCTAGCGTATTGCACCAAAAAGTTATAGGCCACCATTAAAAATGTTCAGATATTGATTCAAATTCGTTTCAAATGAGACATATAGCAGTAATATACGCAAATACAAGCGTTAAAATGCCAATACGAGAGGAATATATGAGACATATTGCAGTTAAATACGCAAATACAAGCGTTAAAATGCCAATACCAGAGTAATATATTTCTTAGCGTATTGCACTAAAAAGTTATAGGACTCCATAAAATATGTTCAGATGTTGATACAAATTCGTTTGAAATGAGACATATTGCACTAATATAGGCAAATACAAGCGTTAAAATGCCAATACCAGAGTAATATATTTCCTAGCGTATTGCACCAAAAAGTTATAGGACCCCGTAAAATATGTACGGATCAATTGATTCAAATTCGTTTCAAATG
Source organism: Nebria salina (assembly GCA_944039245.1). NCBI lineage: Eukaryota > Metazoa > Arthropoda > Insecta > Coleoptera > Carabidae > Nebria > Nebria salina. The sequence continues at coordinate 64,348 of CALUEK010000273.1, read as the reverse complement.
AGGCATATTGCAGTAATATACGAGAATACAAGCGTTAAAATGCCAATACGAGAGGAATATATGAGACATATTGCAGTTAAATACGCATATACAAGCGTTAAATTGCCAATACCAGAGTAATATATTTCTTAGCGTATTGCACTAAAAAGTTATAGGACTCCATAAAATATGTTCAGATGTTGATACAAATTCGTTTGAAATGAGACATATTGCATTAATATACGCAAATACAAGCGTTAAAATGCCAATACCAGAGTAATATATTTCCTAGCGTATTGCACCAAAAAGTTATAGGCCACCATTAAAAATGTTCAGATATTGATTCAAATTCGTTTCAAATGAGACATATAGCAGTAATATACGCAAATACAAGCGTTAAAATGCCAATACGAGAGGAATATATGATACATATTGCAGTTAATTACGCAAATACAAGCGTTAAAATGCCAATACCAGAGTAATATATTTCTTAGCGTATTGCACTAAAAAGTTATAGGACCCCATAAAATATGTTCAGATGTTGATACAAATTCGTTTGAAATGAGACATATTGCAGTAATATACGCAAATACAAGCGTTAAAATGCCAATACCAGAGTAATATATTTCCTAGCGTATTGCACCAAAAAGTTATAGGACCCCGTAAAATATGTACGGATCAAATGATTCAAATTCGTTTCAAATGAGACATATTGCAGTAATATACGAGAATACAAGCGTTAAAATTTCAATACGAGAGGAATATATGAGACATATTGCAGTTAAATACCTAAATACAAGCGTTAAATTGCCAATACCAGAGTTATATATTTCTTAGCGTATTGCACTAAAAAGTTATAGGACTCCATAAAATATGTTCAGATGTTGATACAAATTCGTTTGAAATGAGACATATTGCATTAATATACGCAAATACAAGCGTTAAAATGCCAATACCAGAGTAACATATTTCCTAGCGTATTGCACCAAAAAGTTATAGGCCACCATTAAAAATGTTCAGATATTGATTCAAATTCGTTTCAAATGAGACATAGCAGTAATATACGCAAATACAAGCGTTAAAATGCCAATACGAGAGGAATATATGAGACATATTGCAGTTATATAAGCAAATAAAAGCGTTAAAATGCCAATACCAGAGTAATATATTTCTTAGCGTATTGCATTAAAAAGTTATAGGACTCCATAAAATATGTTCAGATGTTGATACAAATTCGTTTGAAATGAGACATATTGCAGTAATATACGCAAATACAAGCGTTAAAATGCCAATACCAGAGTAATATATTTCCTAGCGTATTAAACCAAAAAGTTATAGGACCCCGTAAAATATGTACGGATCAATTGATTCAAATTCGTTTCAAATGAGACATATTGCAGTAATATACGCAAATACAAGCGTTAATATGCCAATACGAGAGGAATATATGAGACATATTGCAGTTATATACGCAAATACAAGCGTTAAAATGCCAATACCAGAGTAATATATTTCTTAGCGTATTGCACTAAAAAGTTATAGGACCCAATAAAATATGTTCAGATATTGATTCAAATTCGTTTTAAATGAGACATATTTCAGTAATATACGCAAATACAAGCGTTAAAATGCCAATACCAGAGTAAAATATTTCTCAGCGTCTTGCCCTAAAAAGTTATAGGACTCTATAAAACATGTTCAGATGTTGATACAAATTCGTTTCAAATGAGACATATTGCAGTAATATACGCAAATACAAGCGTTAAAATGCCAATACCTGAGTAATATATAACTTAGCGTATTGTACTAAAAAGTTATAGGCCACCATTAAATATGTTCAGAAATTGATTCATATTCGTTTCAAATGAGACATATTGCAGTAATATGCGCAAATACAAGCGTTAAAAGGACAATACTAGAGTAATATATTTCGTAGCGTATTGCACTAAAAAGTTATAGGACTCCATAAAATATGTTCAGATGTTCATACAAATTCATTTGAAATGAGACATATTGCACTAATATACGCAAATACAAGCGTTAAAATGCCAATACCAGAGTAATATATTTCCTAGCGTATTGCACCAAAAAGTTATAGGACCCCGTAAAATATGTACGGATCAATTGATTCAAATTCGTTTCAAATGAGACATTGCAGTAATATACGAGAATACAAGCGTTAAAATGCCAAAACGAGAGGAATATATGAGACATATTGCAGTTAAATACGCAAATACAAGCGTTAAATTGCCAATACCAGAGTAATATATTTCTTAGCGTATTGCACTAAAAAGTTATAGGACTCCATAAAATATGTTCAGATGTTGATACAAATTCGTTTGAAATGAGACATATTGCAGTTAGATACGCAAATACAAGCGTTAAAATGCCAATACCAGAGTAATATATTTCTTAGCGTATTGCACTAAAAAGTTATAGGACCCAATAAAATATGTTCAGATATTGATTCAAATTCGTTTTAAATGAGACATATTTCAGTAATATACGCAAATACAAGCGTTAAAATGCCAATACCAGAGTAATATATTTCTTAGCGTATTGCACTAAAAAGTTATTGGACTCCATAAAATATGTTCAGATGTTGATACAAATTCGTTTGAATTGAGACATATTGCACTAATATAGGCAAATACAAGCGTTAAAATGCCAATACCATATTAATATATTTCCTAGCGTATTGCACCTAAAAGTTATAGGACCCCGTAAAATATGTACGGATCATTGATTCAAATTCGTTTCAAATGAGACATATTGCAGTAATATACGCAAATACAAGCGTTAAAATGCCAATACGAGAGGAATATATGAGACATATTGCAGTTAAATACGCAAATACAAGCGTTAAAATGCCAATACCAGAGAAATATATTTCTTAGCGTATTGCACTAAAAAGTTATAGGACTCCATAAAATATGTTCAGATGTTGATACAAATTCGTTTGAAATGAGACATATTGCATTAATATACGCAAATACAAGCGTTAAAATGCCAATACCAGAGTAATATATTTCCTAGCGTATTGCACCAAAAAGTTATAGGCCACCATTAAAAATGTTCAGATATTGATTCAAATTCGTTTCAAATGAGACATATTGCAGTAATATACGCAAATACAAGCGTTAAAATGCCAATACGAGAGGAATATATGAGACATATTGCAGTAATATACGCAAATACAAGCGTTAAAATGCCAATACCAGAGTAATATATTTCTTAGCGTATTGCACTAAAAAGTAATAGGACCCAATAAAATATGTTCAGATATTGATTCAAATTCGTTTTAAATGAGACATATTTCAGTAATATACGCAAATACAAGCGTTAAAATGCCAATACCAGAGTAATATATTTCTCAGCGTCTTGCCCTATAAAGTTATAGGACTCTATAAAACATGTGCAGATGTTGATACAAATTCGTTTCAAATGAGACATATTGCAGTAATATACGCAAATACAAGCGTTAAAATGCCAATACCTGAGTAATATATAACTTAGCGTATTGTACTAAAAAGATATAGGCCACCATTAAATATGTTCAGAAATTGATTCAAATTCGTTTCAAATGAGACATATTGCAGTAATATACGCAAATACAAGCGTTAAAATGCCAATACCTGAGTAATATATAACTTAGCGTATTGTACTAAAAAGTTATAGGACTCCATAAAATGTTGATATTTAACTGCAATATGGCTCATATATTCCTCTCGTATTGGCATTTTAACGATTGTATTCTCGTATATTACTGAAATATGTCTCATTTGAAACGAATTTGATTTAATTGATCCGTACATATTTTACGGGGTCCTATAACTTTTTGGTGCAATACGCTAGGAAATATATTACTCTGGTATTGGCATTTTAACGCTTGTATTTGCCTATATTAGTGCAATATGTCTCATTTCAAACGAATTTGTATCAACATCTGAACATATTTTATGGAGTCCTATAACTTTTTAGTGCAATACGCTAAGAAATATATTACTCTGGTATTGGCATTTTAACGCTTGTATTTGCGTATTTAACTGCAATATGTCTCATATATTCCTCTCGTATTGGCATTTTAACGCTTGTATTTGCGTATATTACTGCAATATGTCTCATTTGAAACGAATTTGAATCAATTGATCCGTACATATTTTACGGGGTCCTATAACTTTTTGGTGCAATACGCTAGGAAATATATTACTCTGGTATTGGCATTTTAACGCTTGTATTTGCCTATATTAGTGCAATATGTCTCATTTAAAACGAATTTGTATCAACATCTGAACATATTTTATGGAGTCCTATAACTTTTTAGTGCAATACGCTAAGAAATATATTACTCTGGTATTGGCATTTTAACGCTTGTATTTGCGTATATTAATGCAATATGTCTCATTTCAAACGAATTTGTATCAACTTCTGAACATATTTTATGGAGTCCTATAACTTTTTAGTGCAATACGCTAAGAAATATATTACTCTGGTATTGGCATTTTAACGCTTGTATTTGCGTATATAACTGCAATATGTCTCATATATTCCTCTCGTATTGGCATATTAACGCTTGTATTTGCGTATATTACTGCAATATGTCTCATTTGAAACGAATTTGAATCAATTGATCCGTACATATTTTACGGGGTCCTATAACTTTTTGGTGCAATACGCTAGGAAATATATTACTCTGGTATTGGCATTTTAACGCTTGTATTTGCGTATATTACTGCAATATGTCTCATTTGAAACGAATTTGTATCAACATCTGAACATTTTTAATGGTGAACTATAACTTATAAGTACAATACGCTAAGAAATATATTACTCTGGTATTGGCATTTTAACGCTTGTATTTGCGTATATTACTGCAATATGTCTCATATATTCCTCTCGTATTGGCATATTAACGCTTGTATTTGCGTATATTACTGCTATATGTCTCATTTGAAACGAATTTGAAACAATATCTGAACATTTTTAATGGTGGACTATAACTTTTTGGTGCAATACGCTAGGAAATATATTACTCTGGTATTGGCATTTTAGCGCTTGTATTTGCGTATATTAATGCAATATGTCTCATTTCAAACGAATTTGTATCAACATCTGAACATATTTTATGGAGTCCTATAACTTTTTAGTGCAATACGCTAAGAAATATATTACTCTGGTATTGGCATTTTAACGCTTGTATTTGCGTATTTAACTGCAATATGTCTCATATATTCCTCTCGTATTGGCAATTTAACGCTTGTATTTGCGTATATTACTGCAATATGTCTCATTTGAAACGAATTTGAATCAATTGATCCTTACATATTTTACGGGGTCCTATAACTTTTTGGTGCAATACGCTAGGAAATATATTACTCTGGTATTGGCATTTTAACGCTTGTATTTGCCTATATTAGTGCAATATGTCTCATTTCAAACGAATTTGTATCAACATCTGAACATATTTTATGGAGTCCTATAACTTTTAAGTGCAATACGCTAAGAAATATATTACTCTGGTATTGGCATTTTAACGCTTGTATTTGCGTATTTAACTGCAATATGCCTCATATATTCCTCTCGTATTGGCATTTTAACGCTTGTATTTGCGTATATTACTGCAATATGTCTCATTTGAAACGAATTTGAATCAATTGATCCGTACATATTTTACGGGGTCCTATAACTTTTTGGTGCAATACGCTAAGAAATATATTACTCTGGTATTGGCATTTTAACGCTTGTATTTGCCTATATTAGTGCAATATGTCTCATTTCAAACGAATTTGTATCAACATCTGAACATATTTTATGGAGTCCTATAACTTTTTAGTGCAATACGCTAAGAAATATATTACTCTGGTATTGGCATTTTAACGCTTGTATTTGCGTATATAACTGCAATATGTCTCATATATTCCTCTCGTATTGGCATATTAACGCTTGTATTTGCGTATATTACTGCAATATGTCTCATTTGAAACGAATTTGAATCAATTGATCCGTACATATTTTACGGGGTCCTATAACTTTTTGGTGCAATACGCTAGGAAATATATTACTCTGGTATTGGCATTTTAACGCTTGTATTTGCGTATATTACTGCAATATGTCTCATTTCAAACGAATTTGTATCAACATCTGAACATATTTTATGGAGTCCTATAACTTTTTAGTGCAATACGCTAAGAAATATATTACTCTGGTATTGGCATTTTAACGCTTGTATTTGAGTATTTAACTGCAATATGTCTCATATATTCCTCTCGTATTGGCATTTTAACGCTTGTATTTGCGTATATTACTGCAATATGTCTCATTTGAAACGAATTTGAATCAATTGATCCATACATATTTTACGGGGTCCTATAACTTTTTGGTGCAATACGCTAGGAAATATATTACTCTGGTATTGGCATTTTAACGCTTGTATTTGCGTATATTAGTGCAATATGTCTCATTTCAAACGAATTTGTATCAACATCTGAACATATTTTATGGAGTCCTATAACTTTTTAGTGCAATACGCTAAGAAATATATTACTCTGGTATTGGCATTTTAACGCTTGTATTTGCGTATTTAACTGCAATATGTCTCATATATTCCTCTCGTATTGGCATTTTAACGCTTGTATTTGCGTATATTACTGCAATATGTCTCATTTGAAACGAATTTGAATCAATTGATCCGTACATATTTTACGGGGTCCTATAACTTTTTGGTGCAATACGCTAGGAAATATATTACTCTGGTATTGGCATTTTAACGCTTGTATTTGCCTATATTAGTGCAATATGTCTCATTTAAAACGAATTTGTATCAACATCTGAACATATTTTATGGAGTCCTATAACTTTTTAGTGCAATACGCTAAGAAATATATTACTCTGGTATTGGCATTTTAACGCTTGTATTTGCGTATATTAATGCAATATGTCTCATTTCAAACGAATTTGTATCAACTTCTGAACATATTTTATGGAGTCCTATAACTTTTTAGTGCAATACGCTAAGAAATATATTACTCTGGTATTGGCATTTTAACGCTTGTATTTGCGTATATTACTGCAATATGTCTCATATATTCCTCTCGTATTGGCATATTAACGCTTGTATTTGCGTATATTACTGCAATATGTCTCATTTGAAACGAATTTGAATCAATTGATCCGTACATATTTTACGGGGTCCTATAACTTTTTGGTGCAATACGCTAGGAAATATATTACTCTGGTATTGGCATTTTAACGCTTGTATTTGCGTATATTACTGCAATATGTCTCATTTCAAACGAATTTGTATCAACATCTGAACATATTTTATGGAGTCCTATAACTTTTTAGTGCAATACGCTAAGAAATATATTACTCTGGTATTGGCATTTTAACGCTTGTATTTGAGTATTTAACTGCAATATGTCTCATATATTCCTCTCGTATTGGCATTTTAACGCTTGTATTTGCGTATATTACTGCAATATGTCTCATTTGAAACGAATTTGAATCAATTGATCCATACATATTTTACGGGGTCCTATAACTTTTTGGTGCAATACGCTAGGAAATATATTACTCTGGTATTGGCATTTTAACGCTTGTATTTGCCTATATTAGTGCAATATGTCTCATTTCAAACGAATTTGTATCAACATCTGAACATATTTTATGGAGTCCTATAACTTTTTAGTGCAATACGCTAACAAAAATATAACTCTGGTATTGGCATTTTAACGCTTGTATTTGCTTATATACCTGCAATATGTCTCATATATTCCTCTCGTATTGGTATTTTAACGCTTGTATTTGCGTATATTACTGCTAAATGTCTCATTTGAAACGAATTTGAATCAATATCTGAACATTTTTAATGGTGAACTATAACTTATAAGTACAATACGCTAAGAAATATATTACTCTGGTATTGGCATTTTAACGCTTGTATTTGCGTATATTACTGCAATATGTCTCATTTGAAACGAATTTGTATCAACATCTGAACATGTTTTATGGAGTCCTATAACTTTTTAGTGCAATACGCTAAGAAATATATTACTCTGTTATGGCAATTTAACGCTTGTATTTGCGTATTTAACTGCAATATGTCTCATATATTCCTCTCGTATTGGCATTTTAACGCTTGTATTCTCGTATATTACTGCAATATGTCTCATTTGAAACGAATTTGAATCAATTGATCCGTACATATTTTTCGGGGTCCTATAACTTTTTGGTGCAATACGCTAGGAAATATATTACTCTGGTATTGGCATTTTAACGCTTGTATTTGCGTATATTAATGCAATATGTCTTCAAACGAATTTGTATCAACATCTGAACATATTTTATGGAGTCCTATAACTTTTTAGTGCAATACGCTAAGAAATATATTACTCTGGTATTGTCCTTTTAACGCTTGTATTTGCGCATATTACTGCAATATGTCTCATTAGAAACGAATTTGAATCAATTTCTGAACATATTTAATGGTGGCCTATAACTTTTTAGTACAATACGCTAAGTTATATATTACTCAGGTATTGGCATTTTAACGCTTGTATTTGCGTATATTACTGCAATATGTCTCATTTGAAACGAATTTGTATCAACATCTGAACATGTTTTATAGAGTCCTATAACTTTTTAGGGCAAGACGCTGAGAAATATATTACTCTGGTATTGGCATTTTAACGCTTGTATTTGCGTATATTACTGAAATATGTCTCATTTAAAACGAATTTGAATCAATATCTGAACATATTTTATTGGGTCCTATAACTTTTTAGTGCAAAACGCTAAGAAATATATTACTCTGGTATTGGCATTTTAACGCTTGTATTTGCGTATATTACTGCAATATGTCTCATTTGAAACGAATTTGAATCAATGATCCGTACATATTTTACGGGGTCCTATAACTTTTTGGTGCAATACGCTAGGAAATATATTACTCTGGTATTGGCATTTTAACGCTTGTTTTTGCCTATATTAGTGCAATATGTCTCATATATTCCTCTCGTATTGGCATTTTAACGCTTGTATTCTCGTATATTACTGCAATATGTCTCATTTGAAACGAATTTGAATCAATTGATCCGTACATATTTTACGGGGTCCTATAACTTTTTGGTGCAATACGCTAGGAAATATATTACTCTGGTATTGGCATTTTAACGCTTGTATTTGCCTATATTAGTGCAATATGTCTCATTTCAAACGAATTTGTATCAACATCTGAACATATTTCATGGAGTCCTATAACTTTTTAGTGCAATACGCTAAGAAATATATTACTCTGGTATTGGCATTTTAACGCTTGTATTTGCTTATATAACTGCAATATGTCTCATATATTCCTCTCGTATTGGCATTTTAACGCTTGTATTTGCGTATATTACTGCTAAATGTCTCATTTGAAACGAATTTGAATCAATATCTGAACATTTTTAATGGTGAACTATAACTTATAAGTACAATACGCTAAGAAATATATTACTCTGGTATTGGCATTTTAACGCTTGTATTTGCGTATATTAATGCAATATGTCTCATTTCAAACGAATTTGTATCAACATCTGAACATATTTTATGGAGTCCTATAACTTTTTAGTGCAATACGCTAAGAAATATATTACTCTGGTATTGGCATTTTAACGCTTGTATTTGCGTATATAACTGCAATATGTCTCATATATTCCTCTCGTATTGGCATATTAACGCTTGTATTTGCGTATATTACTGCAATATGTCTCATTTGAAACGAATTTGAATCAATTGATCCGTACATATTTTACGGGGTCCTATAACTTTTTGGTGCAATACGCTAGGAAATATATTACTCTGGTATTGGCATTTTAACGCTTGTATTTGCGTATATTACTGCAATATGTCTCATTTCAAACGAATTTGTATCAACATCTGAACATATTTTATGGAGTCCTATAACTTTTTAGTGCAATACGCTAAGAAATATATTACTCTGGTATTGGCATTCTAACGCTTGTATTTGCGTATTTAACTGCAATATGTCTCATATATTCCTCTCGTATTGGCATTTTAACGCTTGTATTTGCGTATATTACTGCAATATGTCTCATTTGAAACGAATTTGAATCAATTGATCCGTACATATTTTACGGGGTCCTATAACTTTTTGGTGCAATACGCTAGGAAATATATTACTCTGGTATTGGCATTTTAACGCTTGTATTTGCCTATATTAGTGCAATATGTCTCATTTCAAACGAAATTGTATCAACATCTGAACATATTTTATAGAGTCCTATAACTTTTTAGTGCAATCCGCTAAGAAATATATTACTCTGGTATTGGCATTTAAACGCTTGTATTTGCTTATATAACTGCAATATGTCTCATATATTCCTCTCGTATTGGCATTTTAACGCTTGTATTTGCGTATATTACTGATAAATGTCTCATTTGAAACGAATTTGAATCAATATCTGAACATTTTTAATGGTGAACTATAACTTATAAGTACAATACGCTTAGAAATATATTACTCTGGTATTGGCATTTTAACGCTTGTATTTGCGTATATTACTGCAATATGTCTCATTTGAAACGAATTTGTATCAACATCTGAACATTTTTAATGGTGAACTATAACTTATAAGTACAATACGCTAAGAAATATATTACTCTGGTATTGGCATTTTAACGCTTGTATTTGCGTATATTACTGCAATATGTCTCATATATTCCTCTCGTATTGGCATATTAACGCTTGTATTTGCGTATATTACTGCTATATGTCTCATTTGAAACGAATTTGAAACAATATCTGAACATTTTTAATGGTGGACTATAACTTTTTGGTGCAATACGCTAGGAAATATATTACTCTGGTATTGGCATTTTAACGCTTGTATTTGCGTATATTAATGCAATATGTCTCATTTCAAACGAATTTGTATCAACATCTGATCATATTTTATGGAGTCCTATAACTTTGTAGTGCAATACGCTAAGAAATATATTACTCTGGTATTGGCATTTTAACGCTTGTATTTGCGTATTTAACTGCAATATGTCTCATATATTCCTCTCGTATTGGCATTTTAACGCTTGTATTTGCGTATATTACTGCAATATGTCTCATTTGAAACGAATTTGAATCAATTGATCCTTACATATTTTACGGGGTCCTATAACTTTTTGGTGCAATACGCTAGGAAATATATTACTCTGGTATTGGCATTTTAACGCTTGTATTTGCCTATATTAGTGCAATATGTCTCATTTCAAACGAATTTGTATCAACATCTGAACATATTTTATGGAGTCCTATAACTTTTTAGTGCAATACGCTAAGAAATATATTACTCTGGTATTGGCAATTTAACGCTTGTATTTGCGTATATAACTGCAATATGTCTCATATATTCCTCTCGTATTGGCATATTAACGCTTGTATTTGCGTATATTACTGCAATATGTCTCATTTGAAACGAATTTGAATCAATTGATCCGTACATATTTTACGGGGTCTTATAACTTTTTGGTGCAATACGCTAGGAAATATATTACTCTGGTATTGGCATTTTAACGCTTGTATTTGCGTATATTACTGCAATATGTCTCATTTCAAACGAATTTGTATCAACATCTGAACATATTTTATGGAGTCCTATAACTTTTTAGTGCAATACGCTAAGAAATATATTACTCTGGTATTGGCATTTTAACGCTTGTATTTGCGTATTTAACTGCAATATGTCTCATATATTCCTCTCGTATTGGCATTTTAACGCTTGTATTTGCGTATATTACTGCAATATGTCTCATTTGAAACGAATTTGAATCAATGATCCGTACATATTTTACGTGGTCCTATAACTTTTTGGTGCAATACGCTAGGAAATATATTACTCTGGTATTGACATTTTAACGCTTGTATTTGCTTATATAACTGCAATATGTCTCATATATTCCTCTCGTATTGGCATTTTAACGCTTGTATTTGCGTATATTACTGCTATATGTCTCATTTGAAACGAATTTGAAACAATATCTGAACATTTTTAATGGTGGACTATAACTTTTTGGTGCAATACGCTAGGAAATATATTACTCTGGTATTGGCATTTTAACGCTTGTATTTGCGTATATTAATGCAATATGTCTCATTTCAAACGAATTTGTATCAACATCTGAACATATTTTATGGAGTCCTATAACTTTGTAGTGCAATACGCTAAGAAATATATTACTCTGGTATTGGCATTTTAACGCTTGTATTTGCGTATTTAACTGCAATATGTCTCATATATTCCTCTCGTATTGGCATTTTAACGCTTGTATTTGCGTATATTACTGCAATATGTCTCATTTGAAACGAATTTGAATCAATTGATCCGTACATATTTTACGGGGTCCTATAACTTTTTGGTGCAATACGCTAGGAAATATATTACTCTGGTATTGGCATTGTAATGAACCAGGGTTCACCTGAGCGAGAATGTAATTGGCTCGGGCTCTTATCTTTACAAAAACAATTGTTACGCGAAGGTTTAGCGAAGAGGCGCTCAAAAAACCAATGGTCAGACGGGTGGCACTCGATTAGCAGTCAAGTTCAATTTTTGGTCTAACGTATAATTTTATTGTTGTTTAATAAAAGTAGTTTTTATTTGGTTGGTTAAAAGAGCCAGAAAGGTTTTGTGTAAAATTTTGTTAATTTAAATTCATTTCATATTTTTTTTGGAAATTTAATAATTTAATTAAAATAAAACTCGCGGTGTGAAAAGCCCGTTCGCTCCAAGTGCTGTGTTTTTATTTTTGTGTGAAAGAAGGTAAGCAATTATACTTTTATTACCTTTTTGTATCATTTAAATTTTATTAATATAAATAATAGTTTTCTATCAATATAATTCGGTTCTATCTGTATTAGAATTATTGGTTATCCCACAAAGAACCCAACAACATCGGCATTTATTTATATTTTTTTTTTTATCAAAAATAAGGAATCGGGAATAGTTTGGTAGCTACCTTTAAAACCGAACTCCGTTCCATTACATTGGTGGCAGCGAATTGGGATAAATATTAAAAATTATATTACTTTGTTGAACCAAATTATTTCATAGAAACTAAATACTTAATCTTTTCAAAATTAACTAAGCTAATTGTGTGTGATTGAAAAAAAAATATTTAGTTGAACGCATATTATTTTGAATTGAGTTGCTATGTGAGTAATATATTATCGTTATTTTTGTATAAGAGAACTGTGTGAACGACGAGATAATTTTGATGGTATCTAATATCCATAACACAAAAAGAATCATATTACATTTGCTGTTTAAGATCTTTATATCAAGAATTTAGTAAACATAAATATTCGTTAAATTTCATAACACTTTTATTTTCAAATTTAATTTAATTCATATCAAAAGTTATACTACTGTTTCATATAAAAACAAAAAAAAAAAAAATGTCTTTACCAACATCGTCAGTCTCACAAGGGTCTGAAGGTCAAACATTAATACCATCTGTGAGAACTATCGGACAGACATTAGTAGGAATTCCACAATTTTCGGGACACCATAATGAAAATGTTAACGAATTCTTTTCAAAATTATGTCAACGTGCAACTATCGACGCTTGGACAGAACAACAGACTTTAGCTGTCGCTAGATATCATTTGACGGGAGATGCGTTTCTATTTTTGGAATCTGAACCAATTTTAAATAGTGATACAATTTCTTATTCAGAATTTAAAAAGATAGTTATAAAAAAATACTCAAAAAAAATTATACCAGGCCAAGGGATACTTATTTTATCGAAATGCATTCAGATTACAAAAGAAACAGTAGATCAATACGCCACTAGATTAAAAATAGCGGGAAAATATTTACTAATGGAAAATTTAAGTTTTGCTACTAATGATCAAGAAAAAATTTTAATAAAACAACGACACGATCGCGATTTAATACAACAATTTGAAAAGGGTGTGAATCCAGACATCGCTAAATTAATTATCTTGGATATCAGCAAAAATCCAAGATATACATTTGAAGAAGTTGTCGAATTGGCACAACACGCAGAAACTGCTAATAGCAGATTGTTAAGAGGAAATAATGCTTTTATGTTAGAAACACAAAATTATTCGTTACAAAATAAAAGTAGAGATTTAAATTGTTTTAAATGCGGAAATACGGGACATTTTGCGCGCGATTGTAGGGGGAAAAGTCGTATCAAATGTAACTTTTGTGGAAAAGAAAACCACGTGGAGAAAGATTGCTTTACAAAAAATAGGCGAGACCATTTTTATAATAGAAACCAGAGAGGGTATACTCCAAATGAGCAATATTATCCGCAAAGACGGCTGCAACAAAATTTGAATAGTAATTTAAACGAGCAACGTCCCTCGCTCGCTCCCCAGAACGAAGGACGTGCAAACCAACAGTAAAAAAATTGTCAACTGGCCATGTCAATGTAAACGGATATAATATTTCCGGTTCATGCGTGATTAAAATCCGAATTCAAGATCGAGATGTCACCTTTTTAGTGGACACTGGCGCGGCAGTTACAATTATTAAAGAAGGAGTAATTCGAAATAGGGGATATAAAATTTTTACATCATCAGACACTATCATAAGAGGTATCACGGGAAAAGAGTTAAACTGCATTGGATTTACTAACGTTCAATTCCAATTAAAGAATAGTCAACATTCATTTGATTGTATGGTATGTGATGATTCCTTACCAATTCAAACTGAAGGGTTGCTAGGTCGGGATGTTTTAAAAGCTCTGAATGCCGCTATAAACTTCGATGGATATGTCGTTCTAATGGGAGAAAAACTAAAAATGTGTGAATATGCATTAGGTACAATTGAAGAATCAGATTGTACTCTATTTAGAGAAATTAAACAGAATATCTCACAAAACGGTGAAAAGAAAAATTTCAAAGCAAAGAGAAAAATGGTTAATAAAGAAAACAGAATTAAGAGTGAAAATAGTAAAACAGAAAGTAAGAAAAATCAAATTAGCAGTGAAACAGCTGAAACGAAAATAGAAGAAGGGTGTAAGAAATTAAATATGGAAGAAATAGTAGGTGATCTATTTGATGCACCAGAAAAGTATTGTTTGGCGCATTGCGTGGCGCAAGATTTGCGAATGAACCGTGGAATAGCGGTTTGCTTTAAGAAAAAGTTTGGAAATTTGAAAATATTAAAGGATCAAAAGATCCAGAAAGGTGGATTAGCTGTATTAAATAATTCAGGAATGTTCAATAATAAAAGAAGATTCATCTATTATTTGGTGACTAAGAAATTCAGTTACACAAAACCTACATTAACAGATCTAAAAAGGTCATTACTAAAATTAAAAGAACATTGTATGAAAAACAACGTGTCTCATTTAGCAATACCTAGAATTGGATGTGGTCTGGATAAACTGAAATGGTCAAGAGTTAAGAAAATATTACAAATAATTTTTGAAAGTATAAATATAGTGATACAAGTTTATCACGTTAAAAAGCCAGTTATTCAAAATATAGAACAAATGACAAACCCGATACAAGAAAGTACGCAGTCAAACGGAGTTAACAACTGTGAAAAAAATGAGAAGAAAAAAGAAGCAATGGAAGTAGAATCCGATGAAGAAGATTTTTCTGTAATCACGGTTCAAGCCGAAATACATGATGAACCGAAGAAATCAAAGAAGATGCAAGAGAAGCCCAGAGCTAATATTTCAAGGAAATTGGAACAGAAGAAAGTTTTAAAGCAAGAAATAACCAAAAGCGATAAATATCAACAGTTATCTCCATTACGGTCAATAATGGCTGATAGCAAAGATGGGGGTTTTGACCGATCCTCTGTCCGAATAAAAGATTCAATTGATATACCGCCAAGATGTCAGTTCGTGTGCGAAGCTGTACAAGATATCCGGAATCCTGTGCAGAATATACTAGTGGAACCCGTTGAAATATTAATTCATGGCCTTACAGCAGCAAGATTAATTTCACCAGCAAAACCGACAATTACTGTTTGTGTTTTAAACGTTTCATACAATACAGTAAAATTACCTAAGAACACCGTCATTGGATACAGCGAAGAAATAAAAATGAACTCGGCAGAAATTGAAATCAATAAAAATATAAATTATGTAGAAGAGAGGGAAGAAAAAAGTTTAGAATTCTCTCTTCAGCATTTAGAAGAAAATAAAAGAATACAGTTAGAGAAATTGCTTGAAGAATATCAGCATATTTTTATGAGTCACGGAACAAAACTAGGATGCACTAATCAAGTAAAGCATCACATTATCACAGAAAATGTACCACCAATAACAAAAGCACCGTATAGGATACCCTACAGTCAAAGGGAAGAATTGAAAAATCAGATAAATGACATGATGAAGCAAGGTGTTATCGTAGAATCAAAATCGCCCTGGTCAGCACCAGTGGTTATGGTATCTAAAAAGGCAGCCGAGGGTGAAAATAAAATAAGAGTTTGTATTGATTATCGAGAATTGAATACAATTACCAAGAGGGATTTCTTTCCCATTCCAAATCTACAGGAGACTTTAGATCAGTTAGGCAACGCTAATTATTTTACAATACTGGACTTAGCAAGTGGATATTGGCAAGTAGAAGTTAACCCAGAAGATCAAGAAAAAACTGCATTCACAACACCAGATGGACATTATGAATGTAAACGAATGCCATTCGGGCTAGTCAACGCTCCAAGTACTTTTCAAAGATTGATGTACTCTGTTTTATCAGGGATGACAGGTGAACGTTGTCTCGTGTACCTTGATGATATTATTATATTCTCAAAAACATTTGAAGACCATTTGAAGAGATTGGATGAAGTATTTCAAAGGCTGCAAGAAGCAAATTTAAAATTGAAGCCGTCAAAGTGCGAATTTATAAAAACGGAAGCAAAATACTTAGGACACATAATCTCAGTCCAAGGAGTGAAACCAGATCCAGGAAAAATTGAAATTGTAAAAAATTATCCTAGACCTAAAACAGTAAAGGAAATTCGGGCATTTTTGGGATTAGTAGGATTTTATCGAAAATTCGTACCAGAATTCTCCCATGAAGCTATACCATTAACCGCACTGACAAAGAAGAATACCAAATTTGACTGGACCAACGAAACACAAAATTCTTTCAATCATTTAAAAAATAAATTATGTCATCCTCCAATTTTAAAATATCCAAATTTTTCCGAACCCTTTATCTTGTCCACTGATGCATCCGGGGTTGCAATTGGGGCAATTCTCAGTCAAAAAGATGGAGATCATGAAAGACCAATAGCGTATGCCAGCAGACAATTAAACACGGCTGAAAAAAACTATTCTCCAACAGAACGCGAATGTCTTGCCATTGTATGGGGCATCAAACATTTCAGATGCTATTTATATGGAAGAAGATTTTCAGCGATTACGGACCATAAATCTTTGAAATGGTTACTAACGTTAAAGGATCCGACATCTAGATTAGCTAGATGGGCATTACTCTTATCCGAATACGATTTTGAAGTTATTTACCGGCCGGGAAAGAAGCACAACAACGCCGACGCTTTAAGCAGAATTCCTGTAAATATTATCAACATTGATGTACCCTATTTACCTACTTGGGATCGGGATCATATTAAAGAAGAACAAAATAGAGATGAAGATGTAAAGAGAATATGTAAAAAAATAATAAAAGAAGCGGATTTCATTTCATTTTACTTGGATGAAGATGGTTTATTATTTAAAGCAAAAGAAAAAGTGGAGCGTTATGATCAGTTATACATTCCAAAGCCAATGATTAAAAAAGTCATCCATGATTATCATGACCTTCCATATGCAGGACATCAAGGCAATTTTAAAACATTCAATCTGATAAAAAGTAAAATGTATTGGCCTACTATGAGAACAGATATTAAGGAATACATCAGAAAATGTCATTCTTGTAATACTCGAAAATCACCCACTCATAATCGTCCAGCTCCACTACAAAGATTTGAGGAAATCAGACGTCCATTCGAATTTACCGCTATGGATATTGTAGGCCCATTGGTAACATCTGACAGTGGAAACAAATATATTCTTACGTTCCAAGACTACTTCACCAAATATCCAGAAGCAATTCCACTACCAGACCAAACCGCAGACACCGTTGCTAAGGCTTTGGTGACGCATATTTTTAGCAGACACGGGGTACCAGAAAAATTGCTCACGGATCAAGGAGTAAATTTTACTTCAAATCTAATGAAAAACATCTGTAAGCTACTAGGAGTAACAAAAATTCAAACAACACCTTATCACCCCATGAGCAATGGAATGATAGAAAGGACTCATAGGGTATTTAAAGACATATTGTCCCATTATGTTTCTAACTCACAAAGAGATTGGGATATATGGTTGCCATATGTTCTAATGGCATACCGAGCGTCAGTACACTCATCTACTGGAGAAACACCTTTTTATCTAATGCATGGTCGTGATATGCAACTTCCTTATGATGATATCCTTAAGCCAACCACAATAAAGTACGACTATAGTGAAAATTACGCTTCAGAACTGATGGAGAGACTAAATTCAACATTCAAATTAGTTCAAGAAAAATTAAAGATTTCGGCTGATAAAAGAGAATATCATTACAATAAGAAAAGCAAACCAATTGAATATAAATTAGGAAGCAAAGTATACTTAAACGATCCAGCGAAAAAAATAGGAGTCTCAAAAAAATTAGCTAAAGCTTGGAAAGGTCCGTACAGAATAACGGAATGTATAGGTCCAGTTACATATCGAATAGTTGAGGTAAAAGGAAGAAAAGAGCATATAGTA
The DNA here is from genome assembly GCA_944039245.1 of Nebria salina. NCBI lineage: Eukaryota > Metazoa > Arthropoda > Insecta > Coleoptera > Carabidae > Nebria > Nebria salina. The sequence continues at coordinate 45,574 of CALUEK010000273.1, read as the reverse complement.
CATGTTAATCGCTTAAAAAAATGTTACGATACCGATACCACTCTAGAAACATCAGATGAGGAAGAAATAAATATTGAAAAAGCAGACAATCAAGATCAAAGTTTCAATAATATTGGAAATTATATGGAACCTATTGAGAAAGCGATTCATATTGAGAAACATCAAGAAATAAAAGATCTAACTAATGAATTTAGCGAATATATAGATGAAAATGAAGAAGCAGACGACGAAGAAGAGGTCGAAAATTTAAACTTGGAGACAGATAACGTGAAGGATAATGGGAGAAATAAAGAACCAAATTTAGAGGAAATTGAAAATACTCTTCAACCTGAACTGGAATCTCATGATAATTCTAGAGATCACCATCATACTCGAAGTAGGGGGCCAGTGGAGGAACAACCATGGGTTCTACCCAAAAGGATATAATAAAAACGAAATATAATAAAAATAATAATAAATAAGAATAAATTATTGTAATAAAGCAACTTGGTAACCTGTTTATAACATTAATACTAAAATATGATAAATGAAAACTTAAACCAACCATAACTATAGCTTTTACAGAAAAAAAAAAAAATGGGAACATTCATCAGGATTTTATTCATCTATTTATATTGGAGATGTACCGAGGCCATAATCGCCTACGATTGCCAGGCCCAACAAATGAATATATCTACATTTAGCCTTATCGAAATTGGAAAGTGCAAGACTCCCGCAAAACAAGTGTCATCATCGGAGGAAATAATACAACTCCTACAAATAAATGACGTAGAATCTCTGCCAGTTCATCAGTGCAAAATCCACATCACTCGCTTAGTAACATATTGCGGACTACATTCTCATGCATCAACTGTAGCTAACGGCTTATCATCGTATATCTATCCTTCAAGCCGCACAATGTGTTTAGAAATGCATAGGACGCGATTGTTGATGTCATTCTACGGAAGTAATATTGACAATCTTGTAATTAACGGAACAACACATGCAAATGTCATCATGGCTGGTTCAATCAGTAATACAGGAAGTTGTATAGGAGCCACTTATGAAGATCACAAAGGACAATGGCAAAATGTCGTCGTACAAGCAGCCATAGAAATAACGCTACAATATCGGTATGCTCCAACCAACGTAAACGAGAACAAAATTATATTACCAGGAGGACTAACCTGCCCTTACAAAGAAAAATTTTGTATTGACTCATATTACGGATATTCGTACTGGGACCATGTTAACATGAACGAATGCTCAGAAAAAAAATATACAGTATTATACGAGGGAGTAGCCAATAAGCTAGTTCCAACAAATGTCTCAAGGGAAAACTACGACATCGTAATGTACTCTGTAAATCATGGTGATTCGGTTTTTGCAATGCCAATTTCGAAACCTACCATGATATGTGGCCAAAGCTCATATGAAACAGATCACCCAAAATTCTTTATAATAAAACCATCAGAGAATGGCAGGTTCTATTTCCAGAAAAAAGGAATAGATGTCTTTAATATCGACCCAATTGCTTATACAAGTGCAAAAGTAGTCTTTGTAGAAAGACATTTAAGCAGTCAAATCACCACTTTATATGAAGACGTAGTAGCACAAAGGTGCGCTTTAGAACAACAAATATTAAGGAATCTGCAGACTCTGGCAATAACAGCACCAGCCGAATTTGCTTATGCCAAAATGCAAACTCCTGGGTACACAGCAGTCAACTACGGAGAAGTCGTTCATATTATACAATGCTCACCAGTAGAAGTTACAGTTAGGAAAACAACAAATTGTTATCATGAACTACCAGTAAGCTATGACAATAAATCTATGTACATGACTCCACGAAATCACGTGTTGCTAAAATATGGATCGGAAATAGGATGTAATCCTTTCTTATATTCACAATATAAGTTAAACATGAAATGGTATAAGGTATCCCAGGAATTACACGAGGTTCCTGAACCACAGATCATAGAACCAACAAACAACCAAAAATGGAATTACAAGAGTCCATCAAACTTATTCATGGGAGGACTTTATTCACCGCAAGACATGGAAAAATTGCAGCGACATTTAATACTACCTTCTGAAAGACAAGCAGTTGAGGGCATAGTTATACGAGGAATGATGGGCTTAGAAACCGATTTACAAGGAACCAATTTCGATAGTTTTGTGAACGAAAACACATTAAAAAAATGGATGACTCAAGTCTGGTATTCCGCTATCTCATGGATCACAACTATTGGAAATATTACTTCAAGTATTATAGGCATATACGTAATCGGAAAGGGTATAAAGTTCGTTATCGATACTGTCATACATGGATTTTTGCTTTACGATTTATTCGGTTGGAGCTTAAAATTAATTGGGGCTCTGTGGGACAGTGTAACAATGTTTTGCATATACCGTCAGCGACAACTATGGGCCCAAACGAAAGACGAATCAGAGATCGTGGAGAATGCAGCAGAACAACACCATCTTCCCACTCTCACTTATCCTTCGCTTCCCCGACCCGAAACTTCGACTGACCCATCATGGCTAAATACATAGAAAGAGGTACAGAAGTATTCCATTCAATATACATCACCGATCATTACCATAATTATCTGTATACATTTTATATAATATTTTTATTCTTTATTTTTACTAGTATATTAATCATTATCTTTTCTTTAATTTTTATGTACCAAATATATATATATCAATACCACATGGGAGAGAGATGAACGAAAAATGCACATTCACTGTATCTAATCACAATCAAAAATGGGCACAGAAAATAAACATCCAGGAAGACAATTCAAAAGAATCGAAAATTTCACACCAGTGGCTAAAGAAAATAAAAGAAGAACGAAAATAATATGTGACAAGTGAAAAAAAAAAAAAACAATTCGACAAAATAATAATGTACAATATTCTTGTGTATTCATAACTATTTCAGTTGATTATTCTTGAAAAAAAAATTCTAAACGTAAAACTCTCTCTCTCAAATATGTATTTGTATTATTGTTAGAATTAGTTTAAGATAAATAAATATTGTCAAGATTTATGTAAGGGACGGGGGACATACACCTAGAGTTTCTTTAAAAATTGCTTGTGAGAAAAAATCAATTTTTTTTGTAAGGAGGGAGGATTGTAATGAACCAGGGTTCACCTGAGCGAGAATGTAATTGGCTCGGGCTCTTATCTTTACAAAAACAATTGTTACGCGAAGGTTTAGCGAAGAGGCGCTCAAAAAAACGAATGGTCAGACGGGTGGCACTCGATTAGCAGTCAAGTTCAATTTTTGGTCTAACGTATAATTTTATTGTTGTTTAATAAAAGTAGTTTTTATTTGGTTGGTTAAAAGAGCCAGAAAGGTTTTGTGTAAAATTTTGTTAATTTAAATTCATTTCATATTTTTTTTGGAAATTTAATAATTTAATTAAAATAAAACTCGCGGTGTGAAAAGCCCGTTCGCTCCAAGTGCTGTGTTTTTATTTTTGTGTGAAAGAAGGTAAGCAATTATACTTTTATTACCTTTTTGTATCATTTAAATTTTATTAATATAAATAATAGTTTTCTATCAATATAATTCGGTTCTATCTGTATTAGAATTATTGGTTATCCCACAAAGAACCCAACAACATCGGCATTTATTTATATTTTTTTTTTTATCAAAAATAAGGAATCGGGAATAGTTTGGTAGCTACCTTTAAAACCGAACTCCGTTCCATTACAGCATTTTAACGCTTGTATTTGCCTATATTAGTGCAATATGTCTCATTTCAAACGAATTTGTATCAACATCTGAACATATTTTATGGAGTCCTATAACTTTTAAGTGCAATACGCTAAGAAATATATTACTCTGGTATTGGCATTTTAACGCTTGTATTTGCGTATTTAACTGCAATATGCCTCATATATTCCTCTCGTATTGGCATTTTAACGCTTGTATTTGCGTATATTACTGCAATATGTCTCATTTGAAACGAATTTGAATCAATTGATCCGTACATATTTTACGGGGTCCTATAACTTTTTGGTGCAATACGCTAGGAAATATATTACTCTGGTATTGGCATTTTAACGCTTGTATTTGCCTATATTAGTGCAATATGTCTCATTTCAAACGAATTTGTATCAACATCTGAACATATTTTATAGAGTCCTATAACTTTTTAGTGCAATCCGCTAAGAAATATATTACTCTGGTATTGGCATTTTAACGCTTGTATTTGCTTATATAACTGCAATATGTCTCATATATTCCTCTCGTATTGGCATTTTAACGCTTGTATTTGCGTATATTACTGATAAATGTCTCATTTGAAACGAATTTGAATCAATATCTGAACATTTTTAATGGTGAACTATAACTTATAAGTACAATACGCTTAGAAATATATTACTCTGGTATTGGCATTTTAACGCTTGTATTTGCGTATATTACTGCAATATGTCTCATTTGAAACGAATTTGTATCAACATCTGAACATTTTTAATGGTGAACTATAACTTATAAGTACAATACGCTAAGAAATATATTACTCTGGTATTGGCATTTTAACGCTTGTATTTGCGTATATTACTGCAATATGTCTCATATATTCCTCTCGTATTGGCATATTAACGCTTGTATTTGCGTATATTACTGCAATATGTCTCATTTGAAACGAATTTGAATCAATTGATCCGTACATATTTTACGGGGTCCTATAACTTTTTGGTGCAATACGCTAGGAAATATATTACTCTGGTATTGGCATTTTAACGCTTGTATTTGCGTATATTACTGCAATATGTCTCATTTCAAACGAATTTGTATCAACATCTGAACATATTTTATGGAGTCCTATGACTTTTTAGTGCAATACGCTAAGAAATATATTACTCTGGTATTGGCATTTTAACGCTTGTATTTGCGTATTTAACTGCAATATGTCTCATATATTCCTCTCGTATTGGCATTTTAACGCTTGTATTTGCGTATATTACTGCAATATGTCTCATTTGAAACGAATTTGAATCAATGATCCGTACATATTTTACGGGGTCCTATAACTTTTTGGTGCAATACGCTAGGAAATATATTACTCTGGTATTGGCATTTTAACGCTTGTATTTGCCTATATTAGTGCAATATGTCTCATTTCAATCGAATTTGTATCAACATCTGAACATATTTTATGGAGTCCTATAACTTTTTAGTGCAATACGCTAAGAAATATATTACTCTGGTATTGGCATTTTAACGCTTGTATTTGCTTATATAACTGCAATATGTCTCATATATTCCTCTCGTATTGGCATTTTAACGCTTGTATTTGCGTATATTACTGCTATATGTCTCATTTGAAACGAATTTGAAGCAATATCTGAACATTTTTAATGGTGGACTATAACTTTTTGGTGCAATACGCTAGGAAATATATTACTCTGGTATTGGCATTTTAACGCTTGTATTTGCGTATATTAATGCAATATGTCTCATTTCAAACGAATTTGTATCAACATCTGAACATATTTTATGGATTCCTATAACTTTGTAGTGCAATACGCTAAGAAATATATTACTCTGGTATTGGCATTTTAACGCTTGTATTTGCGTATTTAACTGCAATATGTCTCATATATTCCTCTCGTATTGGCATTTTAACGCTTGTATTTGCGTATATTACTGCAATATGTCTCATTTGAAACGAATTTGAATCAATTGATCCTTACATATTTTACGGGGTCCTATAACTTTTTGGTGCAATACGCTAGGAAATATATTACTCTGGTATTGGCATTTTAACGCTTGTATTTGCCTATATTAGTGCAATATGTCTCATTTCAAACGAATTTGTATCAACATCTGAACATATTTTATGGAGTCCTATAACTTTTTAGTGCAATACGCTAAGAAATATATTACTCTGGTATTGGCAATTTAACGCTTGTATTTGCGTATATAACTGCAATATGTCTCATATATTCCTCTCGTATTGGCATATTAACGCTTGTATTTGCGTATATTACTGCAATATGTCTCATTTGAAACGAATTTGAATCAATTGATCCGTACATATTTTACGGGGTCTTATAACTTTTTGGTGCAATACGCTAGGAAATATATTACTCTGGTATTGGCATTTTAACGCTTGTATTTGCGTATATTACTGCAATATGTCTCATTTCAAACGAATTTGTATCAACATCTGAACATATTTTATGGAGTCCTATAACTTTTTAGTGCAATACGCTAAGAAATATATTACTCTGGTATTGGCATTTTAACGCTTGTATTTGCGTATTTAACTGCAATATGTCTCATATATTCCTCTCGTATTGGCATTTTAACGCTTGTATTTGCGTATATTACTGCAATATGTCTCATTTGAAACGAATTTGAATCAATGATCCGTACATATTTTACGTGGTCCTATAACTTTTTGGTGCAATACGCTAGGAAATATATTACTCTGGTATTGACATTTTAACGCTTGTATTTGCTTATATAACTGCAATATGTCTCATATATTCCTCTCGTATTGGCATTTTAACGCTTGTATTTGCGTATATTACTGCTATATGTCTCATTTGAAACGAATTTGAAACAATATCTGAACATTTTTAATGGTGGACTATAACTTTTTGGTGCAATACGCTAGGAAATATATTACTCTGGTATTGGCATTTTAACGCTTGTATTTGCGTATATTAATGCAATATGTCTCATTTCAAACGAATTTGTATCAACATCTGAACATATTTTATGGAGTCCTATAACTTTGTAGTGCAATACGCTAAGAAATATATTACTCTGGTATTGGCATTTTAACGCTTGTATTTGCGTATTTAACTGCAATATGTCTCATATATTCCTCTCGTATTGGCATTTTAACGCTTGTATTTGCGTATATTACTACAATATGTCTCATTTGAAACGAATTTGAATCAATTGATCCGTACATATTTTACGGGGTCCTATAACTTTTTGGTGCAATACGCTAGGAAATATATTACTCTGGTATTGGCATTTTAACGCTTGTATTTGCCTATATTAGTGCAATATGTCTCATTTCAAACGAATTTGTATCAACATCTGAACATATTTTATGGAGTCCTATAACTTTTAAGTGCAATACGCTAAGAAATATATTACTCTGGTATTGGCATTTTAACGCTTGTATTTGCGTATTTAACTGCAATATGCCTCATATATTCCTCTCGTATTGGCATTTTAACGCTTGTATTTGCGTATATTACTGCAATATGTCTCATTTGAAACGAATTTGAATCAATTGATCCGTACATATTTTACGGGGTCCTATAACTTTTTGGTGCAATACGCTAGGAAATATATTACTCTGGTATTGGCATTTTAACGCTTGTATTTGCCTATATTAGTGCAATATGTCTCATTTCAAACGAATTTGTATCAACATCTGAACATATTTTATAGAGTCCTATAACTTTTTAGTGCAATCCGCTAAGAAATATATTACTCTGGTATTGGCATTTAAACGCTTGTATTTGCTTATATAACTGCAATATGTCTCATATATTCCTCTCGTATTGGCATTTTAACGCTTGTATTTGCGTATATTACTGATAAATGTCTCATTTGAAACGAATTTGAATCAATATCTGAACATTTTTAATGGTGAACTATAACTTATAAGTACAATACGCTTAGAAATATATTACTCTGGTATTGGCATTTTAACGCTTGTATTTGCGTATATTACTGCAATATGTCTCATTTGAAACGAATTTGTATCAACATCTGAACATTTTTAATGGTGAACTATAACTTATAAGTACAATACGCTAAGAAATATTTTACTCTGGTATTGGCATTTTAACGCTTGTATTTGCGTATATTACTGCAATATGTCTCATATATTCCTCTCGTATTGGCATATTAACGCTTGTATTTGCGTATATTACTGCAATATGTCTCATTTGAAACGAATTTGAATCAATTGATCCGTACATATTTTACGGGGTCCTATAACTTTTTGGTGCAATACGCTAGGAAATATATTACTCTGGTATTGGCATTTTAACGCTTGTATTTGCGTATATTACTGCAATATGTCTCATTTCAAACGAATTTGTATCAACATCTGAACATATTTTATGGAGTCCTATGACTTTTTAGTGCAATACGCTAAGAAATATATTACTCTGGTATTGGCATTTTAACGCTTGTATTTGCGTATTTAACTGCAATATGTCTCATATATTCCTCTCGTATTGGCATTTTAACGCTTGTATTTGCGTATATTACTGCAATATGTCTCATTTGAAACGAATTTGAATCAATGATCCGTACATATTTTACGGGGTCCTATAACTTTTTGGTGCAATACGCTAGGAAATATATTACTCTGGTATTGGCATTTTAACGCTTGTATTTGCCTATATTAGTGCAATATGTCTCATTTCAATCGAATTTGTATCAACATCTGAACATATTTTATGGAGTCCTATAACTTTTTAGTGCAATACGCTAAGAAATATATTACTCTGGTATTGGCATTTTAACGCTTGTATTTGCTTATATAACTGCAATATGTCTCATATATTCCTCTCGTATTGGCATTTTAACGCTTGTATTTGCGTATATTACTGCTATATGTCTCATTTGAAACGAATTTGAAGCAATATCTGAACATTTTTAATGGTGGACTATAACTTTTTGGTGCAATACGCTAGGAAATATATTACTCTGGTATTGGCATTTTAACGCTTGTATTTGCGTATATTAATGCAATATGTCTCATTTCAAACGAATTTGTATCAACATCTGAACATATTTTATGGATTCCTATAACTTTTTAGTGCAATACGCTAAGAAATATATTATTCTGGTATTGGCAATTTAACGCTTGTATTTGCGTATTTATCTGCAATATGTCTCATATATTCCTCTCGTATTGGCATTTTAACGCTTGTATTCTCGTATATTACTGCAATATGTCTCATTTGAAACGAATTTGAATCAATTGATCCGTACATATTTTACGGGGTTCTATAACTTTTTGGTGCAATACGCTAGGAAATATATTACTCTGGTATTGGCATTTTAACGCTTGTATTTGCCTATATTATTGTAATAAGTCTCATTTCAAACGAATTTGTATCAACATCTGAACATATTTTATGGAGTCCTATAACTTTTTAGTGCAATACGCTAAGAAATATATTACTCTGGTATTGGCATTTTAACGCTTGTATTTGCGTATTTAACTGCAATATGTCTCATATATTCCTCTCGTACTGGCATTTTAACGCTTGTATTTGCGTATATTACTGCAATATGTCTCATTTGAAACGAATTTGAATCAATTGATCCGTACATATTTTACGGGGTCCTATAACTTTTTGGTGCAATACGCTAGGAAATATATTACTCTGGTATTGGCATTTTAACGCTTGTATTTGCCTATATTAGTGCAATATGTCTCATTTCAAACGAATTTGTATCAACATCTGAACATATTTCATGGAGTGCTATATGTCTCATTTGAAACGAATTTGAATCAATATCTGAACATTTTTAATGGTGGCCTATAACTTTTTGGTGCAATACGCTAGGAAATATATTACTCTGGTATTGGCATTTTAACGCTTGTATTTGCGTATATTAATGCAATATGTCTCATTTCAAACGAATTTGTATCAACATCTGAACATATTTTATGGAGTCCTATAACTTTTTAGTGCAATACGCTAAGAAATATATTACTCTGGTATTGGCAATTTAACGCTTGTATTTGCGTATTTAACTGCAATATGTCTCATATATTCCTCTCGTATTGGCATTTTAACGCTTGTATTCTCGTATATTACTGCAATATGTCTCATTTGAAACGAATTTGAATCAATTGATCCGTACATATTTTACGGGGTCCTATAACTTTTTGGTGCAATACGCTAGGAAATATATTACTCTGGTATTGGCATTTTAACGCTTGTATTTGCCTATATTAGTGCAATATGTCTCATTTCAAACGAATTTGTATCAACATCTGAACATATTTTATGGAGTCCTATAACTTTTTAGTGCAATACGCTAAGAAATATATTACTCTGGTATTGGCATTTTAACGCTTGTATTTGCGTATTTAACTGCAATATGTCTCATATATTCCTCTCGTATTGGCCTTTTAACGCTTGTATTTGCGTATATTACTGCAATATGTCTCATTTGAAACGAATTTGAATCAATGATCCGTACATATTTTACGGGGTCCTATAACTTTTTGGTGCAATACGCTAGGAAATATATTACTCTGGTATTGGCATTTTAACGCTTGTGTTTGCCTATATTAGTGCAATATGTCTCATTTCAAACGAATTTGTATCAACATCTGAACATATTTTATGGATTCCTATAACTTTTTAGTGCAATACGCTAAGAAATATATTACTCTGGTATTGGCATTTTAACGCTTGTATTTGCGTATTTAACTGCAATATGTCTCATATATTCCTCTCGTATTGGCATTTTAACGCTTGTATTTGCGTATATTACTGCTATATGTCTCATTTAAAACGAATTTGAATCAATATCTGAACATTTTTAATGGTGGCCTATAACTTTTTGGTGCAATACGCTAGGAAATATATTACTCTGGTATTGGCATTTTAACGCTTGTGTTTGTCTATATTAGTGCAATATGTCTCATTTCAAACGAATTTGTATCAACATCTGAACATATTTTATGGAGTCCTATAACTTTTTAGTGCAATACGCTAAGAAATATATTACTCTGGTATTGGCATTTTAACGCTTGTATTTGCGTATTTAACTGCAATATGTCTCATATATTCCTCTCGTATTGGCATTTTAACGCTTGTATTTGCGTATATTACTGCAATATGTCTCATTTGAAACGAATTTGAATCAATGATCCGTACATATTTTACGGGGTCCTATAACTTTTTGGTGCAATACGCTAGGAAATATATTACTCTGGTATTGGCATTTTAACGCTTGTATTTGCCTAAATTAGTGCAATATGTCTCATTTCAAACGAATTTGTATCAACATCTGAACATATTTTATGGAGTCCTATAACTTTGTAGTGCAATACGCTAAGAAATATATTACTCTGGTATTGGCATTTTAACGCTTGTAGTTGCGTATTTAACTGCAATATGTCACATATATTCCTCTCGTATTGGCATTTTAACGCTTGTATTTGCGTATATTACTGCAATATGTCTCATTTGAAACGAATTTGAATCAATTGATCCGTACATATTTTACGGGGTCTTATAACTTTTTGGTGCAATACGCTAGGAAATATATTACTCTGGTATTGGCATTTTAACGCTTGTATTTGCCTATATTAGTGCAATATGTCTCATTTCAAACGAATTTGTATCAACATCTGAACATATTTTATAAAGTCCTATAACTTTTAAGTGCAATACGCTAAGAAATATATTACTCTGGTATTTGCATTTTAACGCTTGTATTTGCGTATTTAACTGCAATATGTCTCATATATTCCTCTCGTATTGGCATTTTAACGCTTGTATTTGCGTATATTACTGCAATATGTCTCATTTGAAACGAATTTGAATCAATTGATCCGTACATATTTTACGGGGTCCTATAACTTTTTGGTGCAATACGCTAGGAAATATAATACTCTGGTATTGGCATTTTAACGCTTGTATTTGCCTATATTAGTGCAATATGTCTCATTTCAAACGAATTTGTATCAACATCTGAACATATTTTATGGAGTCCTATAACTTTTTAGTGCAATACGCTAAGAAATATATTACTCTGGTATTGGCATTTTAACGCTTGTATTTGCTTATATAACTGCAATATGTCTCATATATTCCTCTCGTATTGGCATTTTAACGCTTGTATTTGCGTATATTACTGCTATATGTCTCATTTGAAACGAATTTGAATCAATATCTGAACATTTTTATTGGTGGCCTATAACTTTTTGGTGCAATACGCTAGGAAATATATTACTCTGGTATTGGCATTTTAACGCTTGTATTTGCGTATATTAATGCAATATGTCTCATTTCAAACGAATTTGTATCAACATCTGAACATATTTTATGGAGTCCTATAACTTTTTAGTGCAATACGCTAAGAAATATATTACTCTGGTATTGGCAATTTAACGCTTGTATTTGCGTATTTAACTGCAATATGTCTCATATATTCCTCTCGTATTGGCATTTTAACGCTTGTATTTGCGTATATTACTGCTATATGTCTCATTTGAAACGAATTTGAATCAATATCTGAACATTTTTAATGGTGGCCTATAACTTTTTGGTGCAATACGCTAGGAAATATATTACTCTGGTATTGGCATTTTAACGCTTGCATTTGCGTATATTAATGCAATATGTCTCATTTCAAACGAATTTGTATCAACATCTGAACATATTTTATGGAGTCCTATAACTTTTTAGTGCAATACGCTAAGAAATATATTACTCTGATATTGGCATTTTAACGCTTGTATTTGCGTATATAACTGCAATATGTCTCATATATTCCTCTCGTATTGGCATTTTAACGCTTGTATTTGCGTATATTACTGCAATATGTCTCATTTGAAACGAATTTGAATCAATGATCCGTACATATTTTACGGGGTCCTATAACTTTTTGGTGCAATACGCTAGGAAATATATTACTCTGGTATTGGCATTTTAACGCTTGTATTTGCCTATATTAGTGCAATATGTCTCATTTCAAACGAATTTGTATCAACATCTGAACATATTTTATGGAGTCCTATAACTTTTTAGTGCAATACGCTAAGAAATATATTACTCTGGTATTGGCATTTTAACGCTTGTATTTGCGTATTTAACTGCAATATGTCTCATATATTCCTCTCGTATTGGCATTTTAACGCTTGTATTTGCGTATATTACTGCTATATGTCTCAATTAAAACGAATTTGAATCAATATCTGAACATTTTTAATGGTGGCCTATAACTTTTTGTTGCAATACGCTAGGAAATATATTACTCTAGTATTGGCATTTTAGCGCTTGTGTTTGCCTATATTAGTGCAATATGTCTCATTTCAAACGAATTTGTATCAACATCTGAACATATTTTATGGAGTCCTATAACTTTTTAGTGCAATACGCTAAGAAATATATTACTCTGGTATTGGCATTTTAACGCTTGTATTTGCGTATTTAACTGCAATATGTCTCATATATTCCTCTCGTATTGGCATTTTAACGCTTGTATTTGCGTATATTACTGCAATATGTCACATTTGAAACGAATTTGAATCAATGATCCGTACATATTTTACGGGGTCCTATAACTTTTTGGTGCAATACGCTAGGAAATATATTACTCTGGTATTGGCATTTTAACGCTTGTATTTGCTTATATAACTGCAATATGTCTCATATATTAATCTCGTATTGGCATTTTAACGCTTGTATTTGCGTATATTACTGCTATATGTCTCATTTGAAACGAATTTGAAACAATATCTGAACATTTTTAATGGTGGACTATAACTTTTTGGTGCAATACGCTAGGAAATATATTACTCTGGTATTGGCATTTTAACGCTTGTATTTGCGTATATTAATGCAATATGTCTCATTTCAAACGAATTTGTATCAGCATCTGAACATATTTTATGGAGTCCTATAACTTTTTAGTGCAATACGCTATGAAATATATTACTCTGGTATTGGCAATTTAACGCTTGTATTTGCGTATTTAACTGCAATATGTCTCATATATTCCTCTCGTATTGGCATTTTAACGTTTGTATTCTCGTATATTACTGCAATATGTCTCATTTGAAACGAATTTGAATCAATTGATCCGTACATATTTTACGGGGTCCTATAACTTTTTGGTGCAATACGCTAGGAAATATATTACTCTGGTATTGGCATTTTAACGCTTGTATTTGCCTATATTAGTGCAATATGTCTCATTTCAAACGAATTTGTATCAACATCTTAACATATTTTATGGAGTCCTATAACTTTTAAGTGCAATACGCTAAGAAATATATTACTCTAGTATTGGCATTTTAACGCTTGTATTTGCGTATTTAACTGCAATATGTCCCATATATTCCTCTTGTATTGGCATTTTAACGCTTGTATTTGCGTATATTACTGCAATATGTCTCATTTGAAACGAATTTGAATCAATTGATCCGTACATATTTTACGGGGTCCTATCACTTTTTGGTGCACTACGCTAGGAAATATATTACTCTGGTATTGGCATTTTAACGCTTGTATTTGCCTATATTAGTGCAATATGTCTCATTTCAAACGAATTTGTATCAACATCTGAACATATTTTATGGAGTCCTATAACTTTTTAGTGCAATACGCTAAGAAATATATTACTCTGGTATTGGCATTTTAACGCTTGTATTTGCTTATATAACTGCAATATGTCTCATATATTCCTCTCGTATTGGCATTTTAACGCTTGTATTTGCGTATATTACTGCTATATGTCTCATTTGAAACGAATTTGAATCAATATCTGAACATTTTTAATGGTGGCCTATAACTTTTTGGTGCAATACGCTAGGAAATATATTACTCTGGTATTGGCATTTTAACGCTTGTATTTGCGTATATTAATGCAATATGTCTCATTTCAAACGAATTTGTATCAACATCTGAACATATATTATGGAGTCCTATAACTTTTTAGTGCAATACGCTAAGAAATATATTACTCTGGTATTGGCAATTTAACGCTTGTATTTGCGTATTTAACTGCAATATGTCTCATATATTCCTCTCGTATTGGCATTTTAACGCTTGTATTTGCGTATATTACTGCAATATGTCTCATTTCAAACGAATTTGTATCAACATCTGAACATATTTTATGGAGTCCTATAACTTTTTAGTGCAATACGCTAAGAAATATATAACTTTGGTATTGGCATTTTAACGCTTGTATTTGCTTATATAACTGCAATATGTCTCATATATTCCTCTCGTATTGGCATTTTAACGCTTGTATTTGCGTATATTACTGCTAAATGTCTCATTTGAAACGAATTTGAATCAATATCTGAACATTTTTAATAATGAACTATAACTTATAAGAACAATACGCTAAGAAATATATTACTCTGGTATTGGCATTTTAACGCTTGTATTTGCGTATATTACTGCAATATGTCTCATTTGAAACGAATTTGTATCAACATCTGAACATTTTTAATGGTGAACTATAACTTATAAGTACAATACGCTAAGAAATATATTACTCTGGTATTGGCATTTTAACGCTTGTATTTGCGTATCTTACTGCAATATGTCTCATATATTCCTCTCGTATTGGCATATTAACGCTTGTATTTGCGTATATTACTGCAATATGTCTCATTTGAAACGAATTTGAATCAATTGATCCGTACATATTTTACGGGGTCCTATAACTCTTTGGTGCAATACGCTAGGAAATATATTACTCTGGTATTGGCATTTTAACGCTTGTATTTGCGTATATTACTGCAATATGTCTCATTTGAAGTGAATTTGAATCAATTGATCCGTACATATTTTACGGGGTCCTATAACTTTTTGGTGCAATACGCTAGGAGATATATTACTCTGGTATTGGCATTTTAACGCTTGTATTTGCCTATATTAGTGCAATATGTCTCATTTCAAACGAATTTGTATCAACATCTGAACATATTTTATGGAGTCCTATAACTTTTTAGTGCAATACGCTAAGAAATATATTACTCTGGTATTGGCATTTTAACGCTTGTATTTGCTTATATAACTGCAATATGTCTCATATATTCCTCTCGTATTGGCATTTTAACGCTTGTATTTGCGTATATTACTGCTATATGTCCCATTTGAAATGAATTTGAAACAATATCTGAACATTTTTAATGGTGGACTATAACTTTTTGGTGCAATACGCTAGGAAATATATTACTCTGGTATTGGCATTTTAACGCTTGTATTTGCGTATTTAACTGCAATATGTCTCATATTTTCCTCTCGTATTGGCATTTTAACGCTTGTATTTGCGTATATTACTGCTATATGTCTCATTTGAAACGAATTTGAATCAATATCTGAACATTTTTAATGGTGGCCTATAACTTTTTGGTGCAATACGCTAGGAAATATATTACTCTGGTATTGGCATTTTAACGCTTGTATTTGCGTATATTAATGCAATATGTCTCATTTCAAACGAATTTGTATCAACATCTGAACATATTTTATGGAGTCCTATAACTTTTTAGTGCAATACGCTAAGAAATATATTACTCTGGTATTGGCAATTTAACGCTTGTATTTGCGTATTTAACTGCAATATGTCTCATATATTCCTCTCGTATTGGCATTTTAACGCTTGTATTCTCGTATATTACTGCAATATGTCTCATTTGAAACGAATTTGAATCAATTGATCCGTACATATTTTACGGGGTCCTATAACTTTTTGGTGCAATACGCTAGGAGATATATTACTCTGGTATTGGCATTTTAAACGCTTGTATTTGCCTATATTAGTGCAATATGTCTCATTTCAAACGAATTTGTATCAACATCTGAACATATTTTATGGAGTCCTATAACTTTTTAGTGCAATACGCTAAGAAATATATTACTCTGGTATTGGCATTTTAACGCTTGTATTTGCGTATTTAACTGCAACATGTCTCATATATTCCTCTCGTATTGGCATTTTAACGCTTGTATTTGCGTATATTACTGCAATATGTCTCATTTGAAACGAATTTGAATCAATGATCCGTACATATTTTACGGGGTCCTATAACTTTTTGGTGCAATACGCTAGGAAATATATTACTCTGGTATTGGCATTTTACGCTTGTATTTGCCTATATTAGTGCAATAAGTCTCATTTCAAACGAATTTGTATCAACATCTGAACATATTTTATGGAGTCCTATAACTTTTTAGTGCAATATGTTCAGATGTTGATACAAATTCGTTTGAAATGAGACATATTGCATTAATATACGCAAATACAAGCGTTAAAAGGCCAATACCAGAGTAATATATTTCCTAGCGTATTGCACCAAAAAGTTATAGTCCACCATTAAAAATGTTCAGATATTGTTTCAAATTCATTTCAAATGAGACATATAGCAGTAATATACGCAAATACAAGCGTTAAAATGCCAATACGAGAGGAATATTTGAGACATATTGCAGTTATATAAGCAAATACAAGCGTTAAAATGCCAATACCAGAGTAATATATTTCTTAGCGTATTGCACTAAAAAGTTATAGGACTCCATAAAATATGTTCAGATGTTGATACAAATTCGTTTGAAATGAGACATATTGCAGTAATATACGCAAATACAAGCGTTAAAATGCCAATACCAGAGTAATATATTTCCTAGCGTATTGCACCAAAAAGTTATAGGACCCCGTAAAATATGTACGGATCAATTGATTCAAATTCGTTTCAAATGAGACATATTGCAGTAATATACGCAAATACAAGCGTTAAAATGCCAATACGAGAGGAATATATGAGACATATTGCAGTTAAATACGCAAATACAAGCGTTAAAATGCCAATACCAGAGTAATATATTTCTTAGCGTATTGCACTTAAAAGTTATAGGACTCCATAAAATATGTTCAGATGTTGATACAAATTCGTTTGAAATGAGACATATTGCACTAATATAGGCAAATACAAGCGTTAAAATGCCAATACCAGAGTAATATATTTCCTAGCGTATTGCACCAAAAAGTTATAGTACCCCGTAAAATATGTACGGATCAATTGATTCAAAATCGTTTCAAATGAGACATATTGCAGTAATATACGCAAATACAAGCGTTAAAATGCCAATACGAGAAGAATATATGAGACATATTGCAGTTATATACGCAAATACAAGCGTTAAAATGCCAATACCAGAGTAATATATTTCTTAGCGTATTGCACTAAAAAGTTATAGGACTCCATAAAATATGTTCAGATGTTGATACAAATTCGTTTGAAATGAGACATATTGCATTAATATAGGCAAATACAAGCGTTAAAATGCCAATACCAGAGTAATATATTTCCTAGCGTATTGCACCAAAAAGTTATAGGACCCCGTAAAATATGTACGGATCAATTGATTCAAATTCGTTTCAAATGAGACATATTGCAGTAATATACGAGAATACAAGCGTTAAAATGCCAATACGAGAGGAATATATGAGACATATTGCAGTTAAATACGCAAATACAAGCGTTAAATTGCCAATACCAGAGTAATATATTTCTTAGCGTATTGCACTAAAAAGTTATAGGACTCCATAAAATATGTTCAGATGTTGATACAAATTCGTTTGAAATGAGACATATTGCATTAATATACGCAAATACAAGCGTTAAAATGCCAATACCAGAGTAATATATTTCCTAGCGTATTGCACCAAAAAGTTATAGGCCACCATTAAAAATGTTCAGATATTGATTCAAATTCGTTTCAAATGAGACATATAGCAGTAATATACGCAAATACAAGCGTTAAAATGCCAATACGAGAGGAATATATGAGACATATTGCAGTTAATTACGCAAATACAAGCGTTAAAATGCCAATACCAGAGTAATATATTTCTTAGCGTATTGCACTACAAAGTTATAGGACTCCATAAAATATGTTCAGATGTTGATACAAATTCGTTTGAAATGAGACATATTGCACTAATATAGGCAAATACAAGCGTTAAAATGCCAATACCAGAGTAATATATTTCCTAGCGTATTGCACCAAAAAGTTATAGGACCCCGTAAAATATGTACGGATCATTGATTCAAATTCGTTTCAAATGAGACATATTGCAGTAATATACGCAAATACAAGCGTTAAAATGCCAATACGAGAGGAATATATGAGACATATTGCAGTTAAATACGCAAATACAAGCGTTAAAATGCCAATACCAGAGTAATATATTTCTTAGCGTGTTGCACTAAAAAGTTATAGGACTCCATAAAATATGTTCAGATGTTGATACAAATTCGTTTGAAATGAGACATATTGCAGTAATATACGCAAATACAAGCGTTAAAATGCCAATACCAGAGTAATATATTTCCTAGCGTATTGCACCAAAAAGTTATAGGACCCCGTAAAATATGTACGGATCAATTAATTCAAATTCGTTTCAAATGAGACATATTGCAGTAATATACGCAAATACAAGCGTTAATATGCCAATACGAGAGGAATATATGAGACATATTGCAGTAATATACGCAAATACAAGCGTTAAAATGCCAATACCAGAGTAATATATTTCTTAGCGTATTGTACTTATAAGTTATAGTTCACCATTAAAAATGTTCAGATATTGATTCAAATTCGTTTCAAATGAGACATTTAGCAGTAATATACGCAAATACTAGCGTTAAAATGCCAATACGAGAGGAATATATGAGACATATTGCAGTTATATAAGCAAATACAAGCGTTAAAATGCCAATACCAGAGTAATATATTTCTTAGCGTATTGCACTAAAAAGTTATAGGACTCCATAAAATATGTTCAGATGTTGATAAGTTATTTAGTTATTTAGTTATTTAGTTATTTGGTTATTTAGTTATTTAGTTATTTAGTTATTTAGTTATTTAGTTATTTAGTTATTTAGTTATTTAGTTATTTAGTTATTTAGTTATTTAGTTATTTAGTTATTTAGTTATTTAGTTATTTAGTTATTTAGTTATTTAGTTATTTAGTTATTTAGTTATTTAGTTATTTAGTTATTTAGTTATTTAGTTATTTAGTTATTTAGTTATTTAGTTATTTAGTTATTTAGTTATTTAGTTATTTAGTTATTTAGTTATTTAGTTATTTAGTTATTTAGTTATTTAGTTATTTAGTTATTTAGTTATTTAGTTATTTAGTTATTTAGTTATTTAGTTATTTAGTTATTTAGTTATTTAGTTATTTAGTTATTTAGTTATTTAGTTATTTCGTTAGTTATTTAGTTATTTAGTTATTTAGTTATTTAGTTATTTAGTTATTTAGTTATTTAGTTATTTAGTTATTTAGTTATTTAGTTATTTAGTTATTTAGTTATTTAGTTATTTAGTTATTTAGTTATTTAGTTATTTAGTTATTTAGTTATTTAGTTATTTAGTTATTTAGTTATTTAGTTATTTAGTTATTTAGTTATTTAGTTATTTAGTTATTTAGTTATTTAGTTATTTAGTTATTTAGTTATTTAGTTATTTAGTTATTTAGTTATTTAGTTATTTAGTTATTTAGTTATTTATTTAGTTATTTAGTTATTTAGTTATTTAGTTATTTAGTTATTTAGTTATTTAGTTATTTAGTTATTTAGTTATTTAGTTATTTAGTTATTTAGTTATTTAGTTATTTAGTTATTTAGTTATTTAGTTATTTAGTTATTTAGTTATTTAGTTATTTAGTTATTTAGTTATTTAGTTATTTAGTTATTTAGTTATTTAGTTATTTAGTTATTTAGTTATTTAGTTATTTAGTTATTTAGTTATTTAGTTATTTAGTTATTTAGTTATTTAGTTATTTAGTTATTTAGTTATTTAGTTATTTAGTTATTTAGTTATTTAGTTATTTAGTTATTTAGTTATTTAGTTATTTAGTTATTTAGTTATTTAGTTATTTAGTTATTTAGTTATTTAGTTATTTAGTTATTTAGTTATTTAGTTATTTAGTTATTTAGTTATTTAGTTATTTAGTTATTTAGTTATTTAGTTATTTAGTTATTTAGTTATTTAGTTATTTAGTTATTTAGTTATTTAGTTATTTAGTTATTTAGTTATTTAGTTATTTAGTTATTTAGTTATTTAGTTATTTAGTTATTTAGTTATTTAGTTATTTAGTTATTTAGTTATTTAGTTATTTAGTTATTTAGTTATTTAGTTATTTAGTTATTTAGTTATTTAGTTATTTAGTTATTTAGTTATTTAGTTATTTAGTTATTTAGTTATTTAGTTATTTAGTTATTTAGTTATTTAGTTATTTAGTTATTTAGTTATTTAGTTATTTAGTTATTTAGTTATTTAGTTATTTAGTTATTTAGTTATTTAGTTATTTAGTTATTTAGTTATTTAGTTATTTAGTTATTTAGTTATTTAGTTATTTAGTTATTTAGTTATTTAGTTATTTAGTTATTTAGTTATTTAGTTATTTAGTTATTTAGTTATTTAGTTATTTAGTTATTTAGTTATTTAGTTATTTAGTTATTTAGTTATTTAGTTATTTAGTTATTTAGTTATTTAGTTATTTAGTTATTTAGTTATTTAGTTATTTAGTTATTTAGTTATTTAGTTATTTAGTTATTTAGTTATTTAGTTATTTAGTTATTTAGTTATTTAGTTATTTAGTTATTTAGTTATTTAGTTATTTAGTTATTTAGTTATTTAGTTATTTAGTTATTTAGTTATTTAGTTATTTAGTTATTTAGTTATTTAGTTATTTAGTTATTTAGTTATTTAGTTATTTAGTTATTTAGTTATTTAGTTATTTAGTTATTTAGTTATTTAGTTATTTAGTTATTTAGTTATTTAGTTATTTAGTTATTTAGTTATTTAGTTATTTAGTTATTTAGTTATTTAGTTATTTAGTTATTTAGTTATTTAGTTATTTAGTTATTTAGTTATTTAGTTATTTAGTTATTTAGTTATTTAGTTATTTAGTTATTTAGTTATTTAGTTATTTAGTTATTTAGTTATTTAGTTATTTAGTTATTTAGTTATTTAGTTATTTAGTTATTTAGTTATTTAGTTATTTAGTTATTTAGTTATTTAGTTATTTAGTTATTTAGTTATTTAGTTATTTAGTTATTTAGTTATTTAGTTATTTAGTTATTTAGTTATTTAGTTATTTAGTTATTTAGTTATTTAGTTATTTAGTTATTTAGTTATTTAGTTATTTAGTTATTTAGTTATTTAGTTATTTAGTTATTTAGTTATTTAGTTATTTAGTTATTTAGTTATTTAGTTATTTAGTTATTTAGTTATTTAGTTATTTAGTTATTTAGTTATTTAGTTATTTAGTTATTTAGTTATTTAGTTATTTAGTTATTTAGTTATTTAGTTATTTAGTTATTTAGTTATTTAGTTATTTAGTTATTTAGTTATTTAGTTATTTAGTTATTTAGTTATTTAGTTATTTAGTTATTTAGTTATTTAGTTATTTAGTTATTTAGTTATTTAGTTATTTAGTTATTTAGTTATTTAGTTATTTAGTTATTTAGTTATTTAGTTATTTAGTTATTTAGTTATTTAGTTATTTAGTTATTTAGTTATTTAGTTATTTAGTTATTTAGTTATTTAGTTATTTAGTTATTTAGTTATTTAGTTATTTAGTTATTTAGTTATTTAGTTATTTAGTTATTTAGTTATTTAGTTATTTAGTTATTTAGTTATTTAGTTATTTAGTTATTTAGTTATTTAGTTATTTAGTTATTTAGTTATTTAGTTATTTAGTTATTTAGTTATTTAGTTATTTAGTTATTTAGTTATTTAGTTATTTAGTTATTTAGTTATTTAGTTATTTAGTTATTTAGTTATTTAGTTATTTAGTTATTTAGTTATTTAGTTATTTAGTTATTTAGTTATTTAGTTATTTAGTTATTTAGTTATTTAGTTATTTAGTTATTTAGTTATTTAGTTATTTAGTTATTTAGTTATTTAGTTATTTAGTTATTTAGTTATTTAGTTATTTAGTTATTTAGTTATTTAGTTATTTAGTTATTTAGTTATTTAGTTATTTAGTTATTTAGTTATTTAGTTATTTAGTTATTTAGTTATTTAGTTATTTAGTTATTTAGTTATTTAGTTATTTAGTTATTTAGTTATTTAGTTATTTAGTTATTTAGTTATTGCTTAGTTATTTAGTTATTTAGTTATTTAGTTATTTAGTTATTTAGTTATTTAGTTATTTAGTTATTTAGTTATTTAGTTATTTAGTTATTTAGTTATTTAGTTATTTAGTTATTTAGTTATTTAGTTATTTAGTTATTTAGTTATTTAGTTATTTAGTTATTTAGTTATTTAGTTATTTAGTTATTTAGTTATTTAGTTATTTAGTTATTTAGTTATTTAGTTATTTAGTTATTTAGTTATTTAGTTATTTAGTTATTTAGTTATTTAGTTATTTAGTTATTTAGTTATTTAGTTATTTAGTTATTTAGTTATTTAGTTATTTAGTTATTTAGTTATTTAGTTATTTAGTTATTTAGTTATTTAGTTATTTAGTTATTTAGTTATTTAGTTATTTAGTTATTTAGTTATTTAGTTATTTAGTTATTTAGTTATTTAGTTATTTAGTTATTTAGTTATTTAGTTATTTAGTTATTTAGTTATTTAGTTATTTAGTTATTTAGTTATTTAGTTATTTAGTTATTTAGTTATTTAGTTATTTAGTTATTTAGTTATTTAGTTATTTAGTTATTTAGTTATTTAGTTATTTAGTTATTTAGTTATTTAGTTATTTAGTTATTTAGTTATTTAGTTATTTAGTTATTTAGTTATTTAGTTATTTAGTTATTTAGTTATTTAGTTATTTAGTTATTTAGTTATTTAGTTATTTAGTTATTTAGTTATTTAGTTATTTAGTTATTTAGTTATTTAGTTATTTAGTTATTTAGTTATTTAGTTATTTAGTTATTTAGTTATTTAGTTATTTAGTTATTTAGTTATTTAGTTATTTAGTTATTTAGTTATTTAGTTATTTAGTTATTTAGTTATTTAGTTATTTAGTTATTTAGTTATTTAGTTATTTAGTTATTTAGTTATTTAGTTATTTAGTTATTTAGTTATTTAGTTATTTAGTTATTTAGTTATTTAGTTATTTAGTTATTTAGTTATTTAGTTATTTAGTTATTTAGTTATTTAGTTATTTAGTTATTTAGTTATTTAGTTATTTAGTTATTTAGTTATTTAGTTATTTAGTTATTTAGTTATTTAGTTATTTAGTTATTTAGTTATTTAGTTATTTAGTTATTTAGTTATTTAGTTATTTAGTTATTTAGTTATTTAGTTATTTAGTTATTTAGTTATTTAGTTATTTAGTTATTTAGTTATTTAGTTATTTAGTTATTTAGTTATTTAGTTATTTAGTTATTTAGTTATTTAGTTATTTAGTTATTTAGTTATTTAGTTATTTAGTTATTTAGTTATTTAGTTATTTAGTTATTTAGTTATTTAGTTATTTAGTTATTTAGTTATTTAGTTATTTAGTTATTTAGTTATTTAGTTATTTAGTTATTTAGTTATTTAGTTATTTAGTTATTTAGTTATTTAGTTATTTAGTTATTTAGTTATTTAGTTATTTAGTTATTTAGTTATTTAGTTATTTAGTTATTTAGTTATTTAGTTATTTAGTTATTTAGTTATTTAGTTATTTAGTTATTTAGTTATTTAGTTATTTAGTTATTTAGTTATTTAGTTATTTAGTTATTTAGTTATTTAGTTATTTAGTTATTTAGTTATTTAGTTATTTAGTTATTTAGTTATTTAGTTATTTAGTTATTTAGTTATTTAGTTATTTAGTTATTTAGTTATTTAGTTATTTAGTTATTTAGTTATTTAGTTATTTAGTTATTTAGTTATTTAGTTATTTAGTTATTTAGTTATTTAGTTATTTAGTTATTTAGTTATTTAGTTATTTAGTTATTTAGTTATTTAGTTATTTAGTTATTTAGTTATTTAGTTATTTAGTTATTTAGTTATTTAGTTATTTAGTTATTTAGTTATTTAGTTATTTAGTTATTTAGTTATTTAGTTATTTAGTTATTTAGTTATTTAGTTATTTAGTTATTTAGTTATTTAGTTATTTAGTTATTTAGTTATTTAGTTATTTAGTTATTTAGTTATTTAGTTATTTAGTTATTTAGTTATTTAGTTATTTAGTTATTTAGTTATTTAGTTATTTAGTTATTTAGTTATTTAGTTATTTAGTTATTTAGTTATTTAGTTATTTAGTTATTTAGTTATTTAGTTATTTAGTTATTTAGTTATTTAGTTATTTAGTTATTTAGTTATTTAGTTATTTAGTTATTTAGTTATTTAGTTATTTAGTTATTTAGTTATTTAGTTATTTAGTTATTTAGTTATTTAGTTATTTAGTTATTTAGTTATTTAGTTATTTAGTTATTTAGTTATTTAGTTATTTAGTTATTTAGTTATTTAGTTATTTAGTTATTTAGTTATTTAGTTATTTAGTTATTTAGTTATTTAGTTATTTAGTTATTTAGTTATTTAGTTATTTAGTTATTTAGTTATTTAGTTATTTAGTTATTTAGTTATTTAGTTATTTAGTTATTTAGTTATTTAGTTATTTAGTTATTTAGTTATTTAGTTATTTAGTTATTTAGTTATTTAGTTATTTAGTTATTTAGTTATTTAGTTATTTAGTTATTTAGTTATTTAGTTATTTAGTTATTTAGTTATTTAGTTATTTAGTTATTTAGTTATTTAGTTATTTAGTTATTTAGTTATTTAGTTATTTAGTTATTTAGTTATTTAGTTATTTAGTTATTTAGTTATTTAGTTATTTAGTTATTTAGTTATTTAGTTATTTAGTTATTTAGTTATTTAGTTATTTAGTTATTTAGTTATTTAGTTATTTAGTTATTTAGTTATTTAGTTATTTAGTTATTTAGTTATTTAGTTATTTAGTTATTTAGTTATTTAGTTATTTAGTTATTTAGTTATTTAGTTATTTAGTTATTTAGTTATTTAGTTATTTAGTTATTTAGTTATTTAGTTATTTAGTTATTTAGTTATTTAGTTATTTAGTTATTTAGTTATTTAGTTATTTAGTTATTTAGTTATTTAGTTATTTAGTTATTTAGTTATTTAGTTATTTAGTTATTTAGTTATTTAGTTATTTAGTTATTTAGTTATTTAGTTATTTAGTTATTTAGTTATTTAGTTATTTAGTTATTTAGTTATTTAGTTATTTAGTTATTTAGTTATTTAGTTATTTAGTTATTTAGTTATTTAGTTATTTAGTTATTTAGTTATTTAGTTATTTAGTTATTTAGTTATTTAGTTATTTAGTTATTTAGTTATTTAGTTATTTAGTTATTTAGTTATTTAGTTATTTAGTTATTTAGTTATTTAGTTATTTAGTTATTTAGTTATTTAGTTATTTAGTTATTTAGTTATTTAGTTATTTAGTTATTTAGTTATTTAGTTATTTAGTTATTTAGTTATTTAGTTATTTAGTTATTTAGTTATTTAGTTATTTAGTTATTTAGTTATTTAGTTATTTAGTTATTTAGTTATTTAGTTATTTAGTTATTTAGTTATTTAGTTATTTAGTTATTTAGTTATTTAGTTATTTAGTTATTTAGTTATTTAGTTATTTAGTTATTTAGTTATTTAGTTATTTAGTTATTTAGTTATTTAGTTATTTAGTTATTTAGTTATTTAGTTATTTAGTTATTTAGTTATTTAGTTATTTAGTTATTTAGTTATTTAGTTATTTAGTTATTTAGTTATTTAGTTATTTAGTTATTTAGTTATTTAGTTATTTAGTTATTTAGTTATTTAGTTATTTAGTTATTTAGTTATTTAGTTATTTAGTTATTTAGTTATTTAGTTATTTAGTTATTTAGTTATTTAGTTATTTAGTTATTTAGTTATTTAGTTATTTAGTTATTTAGTTATTTAGTTATTTAGTTATTTAGTTATTTAGTTATTTAGTTATTTAGTTATTTAGTTATTTAGTTATTTAGTTATTTAGTTATTTAGTTATTTAGTTATTTAGTTATTTAGTTATTTAGTTATTTAGTTATTTAGTTATTTAGTTATTTAGTTATTTAGTTATTTAGTTATTTAGTTATTTAGTTATTTAGTTATTTAGTTATTTAGTTATTTAGTTATTTAGTTATTTAGTTATTTAGTTATTTAGTTATTTAGTTATTTAGTTATTTAGTTATTTAGTTATTTAGTTATTTAGTTATTTAGTTATTTAGTTATTTAGTTATTTAGTTATTTAGTTATTTAGTTATTTAGTTATTTAGTTATTTAGTTATTTAGTTATTTAGTTATTTAGTTATTTAGTTATTTAGTTATTTAGTTATTTAGTTATTTAGTTATTTAGTTATTTAGTTATTTAGTTATTTAGTTATTTAGTTATTTAGTTATTTAGTTATTTAGTTATTTAGTTATTTAGTTATTTAGTTATTTAGTTATTTAGTTATTTAGTTATTTAGTTATTTAGTTATTTAGTTATTTAGTTATTTAGTTATTTAGTTATTTAGTTATTTAGTTATTTAGTTATTTAGTTATTTAGTTATTTAGTTATTTAGTTATTTAGTTATTTAGTTATTTAGTTATTTAGTTATTTAGTTATTTAGTTATTTAGTTATTTAGTTATTTAGTTATTTAGTTATTTAGTTATTTAGTTATTTAGTTATTTAGTTATTTAGTTATTTAGTTATTTAGTTATTTAGTTATTTAGTTATTTAGTTATTTAGTTATTTAGTTATTTAGTTATTTAGTTATTTAGTTATTTAGTTATTTAGTTATTTAGTTATTTAGTTATTTAGTTATTTAGTTATTTAGTTATTTAGTTATTTAGTTATTTAGTTATTTAGTTATTTAGTTATTTAGTTATTTAGTTATTTAGTTATTTAGTTATTTAGTTATTTAGTTATTTAGTTATTTAGTTATTTAGTTATTTAGTTATTTAGTTATTTAGTTATTTAGTTATTTAGTTATTTAGTTATTTAGTTATTTAGTTATTTAGTTATTTAGTTATTTAGTTATTTAGTTATTTAGTTATTTAGTTATTTAGTTATTTAGTTATTTAGTTATTTAGTTATTTAGTTATTTAGTTATTTAGTTATTTAGTTATTTAGTTATTTAGTTATTTAGTTATTTAGTTATTTAGTTATTTAGTTATTTAGTTATTTAGTTATTTAGTTATTTAGTTATTTAGTTATTTAGTTATTTAGTTATTTAGTTATTTAGTTATTTAGTTATTTAGTTATTTAGTTATTTAGTTATTTAGTTATTTAGTTATTTAGTTATTTAGTTATTTAGTTATTTAGTTATTTAGTTATTTAGTTATTTAGTTATTTAGTTATTTAGTTATTTAGTTATTTAGTTATTTAGTTATTTAGTTATTTAGTTATTTAGTTATTTAGTTATTTAGTTATTTAGTTATTTAGTTATTTAGTTATTTAGTTATTTAGTTATTTAGTTATTTAGTTATTTAGTTATTTAGTTATTTAGTTATTTAGTTATTTAGTTATTTAGTTATTTAGTTATTTAGTTATTTAGTTATTTAGTTATTTAGTTATTTAGTTATTTAGTTATTTAGTTATTTAGTTATTTAGTTATTTAGTTATTTAGTTATTTAGTTATTTAGTTATTTAGTTATTTAGTTATTTAGTTATTTAGTTATTTAGTTATTTAGTTATTTAGTTATTTAGTTATTTAGTTATTTAGTTATTTAGTTATTTAGTTATTTAGTTATTTAGTTATTTAGTTATTTAGTTATTTAGTTATTTAGTTATTTAGTTATTTAGTTATTTAGTTATTTAGTTATTTAGTTATTTAGTTATTTAGTTATTTAGTTATTTAGTTATTTAGTTATTTAGTTATTTAGTTATTTAGTTATTTAGTTATTTAGTTATTTAGTTATTTAGTTATTTAGTTATTTAGTTATTTAGTTATTTAGTTATTTAGTTATTTAGTTATTTAGTTATTTAGTTATTTAGTTATTTAGTTATTTAGTTATTTAGTTATTTAGTTATTTAGTTATTTAGTTATTTAGTTATTTAGTTATTTAGTTATTTAGTTATTTAGTTATTTAGTTATTTAGTTATTTAGTTATTTAGTTATTTAGTTATTTAGTTATTTAGTTATTTAGTTATTTAGTTATTTAGTTATTTAGTTATTTAGTTATTTAGTTATTTAGTTATTTAGTTATTTAGTTATTTAGTTATTTAGTTATTTAGTTATTTAGTTATTTAGTTATTTAGTTATTTAGTTATTTAGTTATTTAGTTATTTAGTTATTTAGTTATTTAGTTATTTAGTTATTTAGTTATTTAGTTATTTAGTTATTTAGTTATTTAGTTATTTAGTTATTTAGTTATTTAGTTATTTAGTTATTTAGTTATTTAGTTATTTAGTTATTTAGTTATTTAGTTATTTAGTTATTTAGTTATTTAGTTATTTAGTTATTTAGTTATTTAGTTATTTAGTTATTTAGTTATTTAGTTATTTAGTTATTTAGTTATTTAGTTATTTAGTTATTTAGTTATTTAGTTATTTAGTTATTTAGTTATTTAGTTATTTAGTTATTTAGTTATTTAGTTATTTAGTTATTTAGTTATTTAGTTATTTAGTTATTTAGTTATTTAGTTATTTAGTTATTTAGTTATTTAGTTATTTAGTTATTTAGTTATTTAGTTATTTAGTTATTTAGTTATTTAGTTATTTAGTTATTTAGTTATTTAGTTATTTAGTTATTTAGTTATTTAGTTATTTAGTTATTTAGTTATTTAGTTATTTAGTTATTTAGTTATTTAGTTATTTAGTTATTTAGTTATTTAGTTATTTAGTTATTTAGTTATTTAGTTATTTAGTTATTTAGTTATTTAGTTATTTAGTTATTTAGTTATTTAGTTATTTAGTTATTTAGTTATTTAGTTATTTAGTTATTTAGTTATTTAGTTATTTAGTTATTTAGTTATTTAGTTATTTAGTTATTTAGTTATTTAGTTATTTAGTTATTTAGTTATTTAGTTATTTAGTTATTTAGTTATTTAGTTATTTAGTTATTTAGTTATTTAGTTATTTAGTTATTTAGTTATTTAGTTATTTAGTTATTTAGTTATTTAGTTATTTAGTTATTTAGTTATTTAGTTATTTAGTTATTTAGTTATTTAGTTATTTAGTTATTTAGTTATTTAGTTATTTAGTTATTTAGTTATTTAGTTATTTAGTTATTTAGTTATTTAGTTATTTAGTTATTTAGTTATTTAGTTATTTAGTTATTTAGTTATTTAGTTATTTAGTTATTTAGTTATTTAGTTATTTAGTTATTTAGTTATTTAGTTATTTAGTTATTTAGTTATTTAGTTATTTAGTTATTTAGTTATTTAGTTATTTAGTTATTTAGTTATTTAGTTATTTAGTTATTTAGTTATTTAGTTATTTAGTTATTTAGTTATTTAGTTATTTAGTTATTTAGTTATTTAGTTATTTAGTTATTTAGTTATTTAGTTATTTAGTTATTTAGTTATTTAGTTATTTAGTTATTTAGTTATTTAGTTATTTAGTTATTTAGTTATTTAGTTATTTAGTTATTTAGTTATTTAGTTATTTAGTTATTTAGTTATTTAGTTATTTAGTTATTTAGTTATTTAGTTATTTAGTTATTTAGTTATTTAGTTATTTAGTTATTTAGTTATTTAGTTATTTAGTTATTTAGTTATTTAGTTATTTAGTTATTTAGTTATTTAGTTATTTAGTTATTTAGTTATTTAGTTATTTAGTTATTTAGTTATTTAGTTATTTAGTTATTTAGTTATTTAGTTATTTAGTTATTTAGTTATTTAGTTATTTAGTTATTTAGTTATTTAGTTATTTAGTTATTTAGTTATTTAGTTATTTAGTTATTTAGTTATTTAGTTATTTAGTTATTTAGTTATTTAGTTATTTAGTTATTTAGTTATTTAGTTATTTAGTTATTTAGTTATTTAGTTATTTAGTTATTTAGTTATTTAGTTATTTAGTTATTTAGTTATTTAGTTATTTAGTTATTTAGTTATTTAGTTATTTAGTTATTTAGTTATTTAGTTATTTAGTTATTTAGTTATTTAGTTATTTAGTTATTTAGTTATTTAGTTATTTAGTTATTTAGTTATTTAGTTATTTAGTTATTTAGTTATTTAGTTATTTAGTTATTTAGTTATTTAGTTATTTAGTTATTTAGTTATTTAGTTATTTAGTTATTTAGTTATTTAGTTATTTAGTTATTTAGTTATTTAGTTATTTAGTTATTTAGTTATTTAGTTATTTAGTTATTTAGTTATTTAGTTATTTAGTTATTTAGTTATTTAGTTATTTAGTTATTTAGTTATTTAGTTATTTAGTTATTTAGTTATTTAGTTATTTAGTTATTTAGTTATTTAGTTATTTAGTTATTTAGTTATTTAGTTATTTAGTTATTTAGTTATTTAGTTATTTAGTTATTTAGTTATTTAGTTATTTAGTTATTTAGTTATTTAGTTATTTAGTTATTTAGTTATTTAGTTATTTAGTTATTTAGTTATTTAGTTATTTAGTTATTTAGTTATTTAGTTATTTAGTTATTTAGTTATTTAGTTATTTAGTTATTTAGTTATTTAGTTATTTAGTTATTTAGTTATTTAGTTATTTAGTTATTTAGTTATTTAGTTATTTAGTTATTTAGTTATTTAGTTATTTAGTTATTTAGTTATTTAGTTATTTAGTTATTTAGTTATTTAGTTATTTAGTTATTTAGTTATTTAGTTATTTAGTTATTTAGTTATTTAGTTATTTAGTTATTTAGTTATTTAGTTATTTAGTTATTTAGTTATTTAGTTATTTAGTTATTTAGTTATTTAGTTATTTAGTTATTTAGTTATTTAGTTATTTAGTTATTTAGTTATTTAGTTATTTAGTTATTTAGTTATTTAGTTATTTAGTTATTTAGTTATTTAGTTATTTAGTTATTTAGTTATTTAGTTATTTAGTTATTTAGTTATTTAGTTATTTAGTTATTTAGTTATTTAGTTATTTAGTTATTTAGTTATTTAGTTATTTAGTTATTTAGTTATTTAGTTATTTAGTTATTTAGTTATTTAGTTATTTAGTTATTTAGTTATTTAGTTATTTAGTTATTTAGTTATTTAGTTATTTAGTTATTTAGTTATTTAGTTATTTAGTTATTTAGTTATTTAGTTATTTAGTTATTTAGTTATTTAGTTATTTAGTTATTTAGTTATTTAGTTATTTAGTTATTTAGTTATTTAGTTATTTAGTTATTTAGTTATTTAGTTATTTAGTTATTTAGTTATTTAGTTATTTAGTTATTTAGTTATTTAGTTATTTAGTTATTTAGTTATTTAGTTATTTAGTTATTTAGTTATTTAGTTATTTAGTTATTTAGTTATTTAGTTATTTAGTTATTTAGTTATTTAGTTATTTAGTTATTTAGTTATTTAGTTATTTAGTTATTTAGTTATTTAGTTATTTAGTTATTTAGTTATTTAGTTATTTAGTTATTTAGTTATTTAGTTATTTAGTTATTTAGTTATTTAGTTATTTAGTTATTTAGTTATTTAGTTATTTAGTTATTTAGTTATTTAGTTATTTAGTTATTTAGTTATTTAGTTATTTAGTTATTTAGTTATTTAGTTATTTAGTTATTTAGTTATTTAGTTATTTAGTTATTTAGTTATTTAGTTATTTAGTTATTTAGTTATTTAGTTATTTAGTTATTTAGTTATTTAGTTATTTAGTTATTTAGTTATTTAGTTATTTAGTTATTTAGTTATTTAGTTATTTAGTTATTTAGTTATTTAGTTATTTAGTTATTTAGTTATTTAGTTATTTAGTTATTTAGTTATTTAGTTATTTAGTTATTTAGTTATTTAGTTATTTAGTTATTTAGTTATTTAGTTATTTAGTTATTTAGTTATTTAGTTATTTAGTTATTTAGTTATTTAGTTATTTAGTTATTTAGTTATTTAGTTATTTAGTTATTTAGTTATTTAGTTATTTAGTTATTTAGTTATTTAGTTATTTAGTTATTTAGTTATTTAGTTATTTAGTTATTTAGTTATTTAGTTATTTAGTTATTTAGTTATTTAGTTATTTAGTTATTTAGTTATTTAGTTATTTAGTTATTTAGTTATTTAGTTATTTAGTTATTTAGTTATTTAGTTATTTAGTTATTTAGTTATTTAGTTATTTAGTTATTTAGTTATTTAGTTATTTAGTTATTTAGTTATTTAGTTATTTAGTTATTTAGTTATTTAGTTATTTAGTTATTTAGTTATTTAGTTATTTAGTTATTTAGTTATTTAGTTATTTAGTTATTTAGTTATTTAGTTATTTAGTTATTTAGTTATTTAGTTATTTAGTTATTTAGTTATTTAGTTATTTAGTTATTTAGTTATTTAGTTATTTAGTTATTTAGTTATTTAGTTATTTAGTTATTTAGTTATTTAGTTATTTAGTTATTTAGTTATTTAGTTATTTAGTTATTTAGTTATTTAGTTATTTAGTTATTTAGTTATTTAGTTATTTAGTTATTTAGTTATTTAGTTATTTAGTTATTTAGTTATTTAGTTATTTAGTTATTTAGTTATTTAGTTATTTAGTTATTTAGTTATTTAGTTATTTAGTTATTTAGTTATTTAGTTATTTAGTTATTTAGTTATTTAGTTATTTAGTTATTTAGTTATTTAGTTATTTAGTTATTTAGTTATTTAGTTATTTAGTTATTTAGTTATTTAGTTATTTAGTTATTTAGTTATTTAGTTATTTAGTTATTTAGTTATTTAGTTATTTAGTTATTTAGTTATTTAGTTATTTAGTTATTTAGTTATTTAGTTATTTAGTTATTTAGTTATTTAGTTATTTAGTTATTTAGTTATTTAGTTATTTAGTTATTTAGTTATTTAGTTATTTAGTTATTTAGTTATTTAGTTATTTAGTTATTTAGTTATTTAGTTATTTAGTTATTTAGTTATTTAGTTATTTAGTTATTTAGTTATTTAGTTATTTAGTTATTTAGTTATTTAGTTATTTAGTTATTTAGTTATTTAGTTATTTAGTTATTTAGTTATTTAGTTATTTAGTTATTTAGTTATTTAGTTATTTAGTTATTTAGTTATTTAGTTATTTAGTTATTTAGTTATTTAGTTATTTAGTTATTTAGTTATTTAGTTATTTAGTTATTTAGTTATTTAGTTATTTAGTTATTTAGTTATTTAGTTATTTAGTTATTTAGTTATTTAGTTATTTAGTTATTTAGTTATTTAGTTATTTAGTTATTTAGTTATTTAGTTATTTAGTTATTTAGTTATTTAGTTATTTAGTTATTTAGTTATTTAGTTATTTAGTTATTTAGTTATTTAGTTATTTAGTTATTTAGTTATTTAGTTATTTAGTTATTTAGTTATTTAGTTATTTAGTTATTTAGTTATTTAGTTATTTAGTTATTTAGTTATTTAGTTATTTAGTTATTTAGTTATTTAGTTATTTAGTTATTTAGTTATTTAGTTATTTAGTTATTTAGTTATTTAGTTATTTAGTTATTTAGTTATTTAGTTATTTAGTTATTTAGTTATTTAGTTATTTAGTTATTTAGTTATTTAGTTATTTAGTTATTTAGTTATTTAGTTATTTAGTTATTTAGTTATTTAGTTATTTAGTTATTTAGTTATTTAGTTATTTAGTTATTTAGTTATTTAGTTATTTAGTTATTTAGTTATTTAGTTATTTAGTTATTTAGTTATTTAGTTATTTAGTTATTTAGTTATTTAGTTATTTAGTTATTTAGTTATTTAGTTATTTAGTTATTTAGTTATTTAGTTATTTAGTTATTTAGTTATTTAGTTATTTAGTTATTTAGTTATTTAGTTATTTAGTTATTTAGTTATTTAGTTATTTAGTTATTTAGTTATTTAGTTATTTAGTTATTTAGTTATTTAGTTATTTAGTTATTTAGTTATTTAGTTATTTAGTTATTTAGTTATTTAGTTATTTAGTTATTTAGTTATTTAGTTATTTAGTTATTTAGTTATTTAGTTATTTAGTTATTTAGTTATTTAGTTATTTAGTTATTTAGTTATTTAGTTATTTAGTTATTTAGTTATTTAGTTATTTAGTTATTTAGTTATTTAGTTATTTAGTTATTTAGTTATTTAGTTATTTAGTTATTTAGTTATTTAGTTATTTAGTTATTTAGTTATTTAGTTATTTAGTTATTTAGTTATTTAGTTATTTAGTTATTTAGTTATTTAGTTATTTAGTTATTTAGTTATTTAGTTATTTAGTTATTTAGTTATTTAGTTATTTAGTTATTTAGTTATTTAGTTATTTAGTTATTTAGTTATTTAGTTATTTAGTTATTTAGTTATTTAGTTATTTAGTTATTTAGTTATTTAGTTATTTAGTTATTTAGTTATTTAGTTATTTAGTTATTTAGTTATTTAGTTATTTAGTTATTTAGTTATTTAGTTATTTAGTTATTTAGTTATTTAGTTATTTAGTTATTTAGTTATTTAGTTATTTAGTTATTTAGTTATTTAGTTATTTAGTTATTTAGTTATTTAGTTATTTAGTTATTTAGTTATTTAGTTATTTAGTTATTTAGTTATTTAGTTATTTAGTTATTTAGTTATTTAGTTATTTAGTTATTTAGTTATTTAGTTATTTAGTTATTTAGTTATTTAGTTATTTA
Source organism: Nebria salina (assembly GCA_944039245.1). NCBI lineage: Eukaryota > Metazoa > Arthropoda > Insecta > Coleoptera > Carabidae > Nebria > Nebria salina. Next base: position 10,132 of record CALUEK010000273.1, on the reverse strand, counting down.
GTTATTTAGTTATTTAGTTATTTAGTTATTTAGTTATTTAGTTATTTAGTTATTTAGTTATTTAGTTATTTAGTTATTTAGTTATTTAGTTATTTAGTTATTTAGTTATTTAGTTATTTAGTTATTTAGTTATTTAGTTATTTAGTTATTTAGTTATTTAGTTATTTAGTTATTTAGTTATTTAGTTATTTAGTTATTTAGTTATTTAGTTATTTAGTTATTTAGTTATTTAGTTATTTAGTTATTTAGTTATTTAGTTATTTAGTTATTTAGTTATTTAGTTATTTAGTTATTTAGTTATTTAGTTATTTAGTTATTTAGTTATTTAGTTATTTAGTTATTTAGTTATTTAGTTATTTAGTTATTTAGTTATTTAGTTATTTAGTTATTTAGTTATTTAGTTATTTAGTTATTTAGTTATTTAGTTATTTAGTTATTTAGTTATTTAGTTATTTAGTTATTTAGTTATTTAGTTATTTAGTTATTTAGTTATTTAGTTATTTAGTTATTTAGTTATTTAGTTATTTAGTTATTTAGTTATTTAGTTATTTAGTTATTTAGTTATTTAGTTATTTAGTTATTTAGTTATTTAGTTATTTAGTTATTTAGTTATTTAGTTATTTAGTTATTTAGTTATTTAGTTATTTAGTTATTTAGTTATTTAGTTATTTAGTTATTTAGTTATTTAGTTATTTAGTTATTTAGTTATTTAGTTATTTAGTTATTTAGTTATTTAGTTATTTAGTTATTTAGTTATTTAGTTATTTAGTTATTTAGTTATTTAGTTATTTAGTTATTTAGTTATTTAGTTATTTAGTTATTTAGTTATTTAGTTATTTAGTTATTTAGTTATTTAGTTATTTAGTTATTTAGTTATTTAGTTATTTAGTTATTTAGTTATTTAGTTATTTAGTTATTTAGTTATTTAGTTATTTAGTTATTTAGTTATTTAGTTATTTAGTTATTTAGTTATTTAGTTATTTAGTTATTTAGTTATTTAGTTATTTAGTTATTTAGTTATTTAGTTATTTAGTTATTTAGTTATTTAGTTATTTAGTTATTTAGTTATTTAGTTATTTAGTTATTTAGTTATTTAGTTATTTAGTTATTTAGTTATTTAGTTATTTAGTTATTTAGTTATTTAGTTATTTAGTTATTTAGTTATTTAGTTATTTAGTTATTTAGTTATTTAGTTATTTAGTTATTTAGTTATTTAGTTATTTAGTTATTTAGTTATTTAGTTATTTAGTTATTTAGTTATTTAGTTATTTAGTTATTTAGTTATTTAGTTATTTAGTTATTTAGTTATTTAGTTATTTAGTTATTTAGTTATTTAGTTATTTAGTTATTTAGTTATTTAGTTATTTAGTTATTTAGTTATTTAGTTATTTAGTTATTTAGTTATTTAGTTATTTAGTTATTTAGTTATTTAGTTATTTAGTTATTTAGTTATTTAGTTATTTAGTTATTTAGTTATTTAGTTATTTAGTTATTTAGTTATTTAGTTATTTAGTTATTTAGTTATTTAGTTATTTAGTTATTTAGTTATTTAGTTATTTAGTTATTTAGTTATTTAGTTATTTAGTTATTTAGTTATTTAGTTATTTAGTTATTTAGTTATTTAGTTATTTAGTTATTTAGTTATTTAGTTATTTAGTTATTTAGTTATTTAGTTATTTAGTTATTTAGTTATTTAGTTATTTAGTTATTTAGTTATTTAGTTATTTAGTTATTTAGTTATTTAGTTATTTAGTTATTTAGTTATTTAGTTATTTAGTTATTTAGTTATTTAGTTATTTAGTTATTTAGTTATTTAGTTATTTAGTTATTTAGTTATTTAGTTATTTAGTTATTTAGTTATTTAGTTATTTAGTTATTTAGTTATTTAGTTATTTAGTTATTTAGTTATTTAGTTATTTAGTTATTTAGTTATTTAGTTATTTAGTTATTTAGTTATTTAGTTATTTAGTTATTTAGTTATTTAGTTATTTAGTTATTTAGTTATTTAGTTATTTAGTTATTTAGTTATTTAGTTATTTAGTTATTTAGTTATTTAGTTATTTAGTTATTTAGTTATTTAGTTATTTAGTTATTTAGTTATTTAGTTATTTAGTTATTTAGTTATTTAGTTATTTAGTTATTTAGTTATTTAGTTATTTAGTTATTTAGTTATTTAGTTATTTAGTTATTTAGTTATTTAGTTATTTAGTTATTTAGTTATTTAGTTATTTAGTTATTTAGTTATTTAGTTATTTAGTTATTTAGTTATTTAGTTATTTAGTTATTTAGTTATTTAGTTATTTAGTTATTTAGTTATTTAGTTATTTAGTTATTTAGTTATTTAGTTATTTAGTTATTTAGTTATTTAGTTATTTAGTTATTTAGTTATTTAGTTATTTAGTTATTTAGTTATTTAGTTATTTAGTTATTTAGTTATTTAGTTATTTAGTTATTTAGTTATTTAGTTATTTAGTTATTTAGTTATTTAGTTATTTAGTTATTTAGTTATTTAGTTATTTAGTTATTTAGTTATTTAGTTATTTAGTTATTTAGTTATTTAGTTATTTAGTTATTTAGTTATTTAGTTATTTAGTTATTTAGTTATTTAGTTATTTAGTTATTTAGTTATTTAGTTATTTAGTTATTTAGTTATTTAGTTATTTAGTTATTTAGTTATTTAGTTATTTAGTTATTTAGTTATTTAGTTATTTAGTTATTTAGTTATTTAGTTATTTAGTTATTTAGTTATTTAGTTATTTAGTTATTTAGTTATTTAGTTATTTAGTTATTTAGTTATTTAGTTATTTAGTTATTTAGTTATTTAGTTATTTAGTTATTTAGTTATTTAGTTATTTAGTTATTTAGTTATTTAGTTATTTAGTTATTTAGTTATTTAGTTATTTAGTTATTTAGTTATTTAGTTATTTAGTTATTTAGTTATTTAGTTATTTAGTTATTTAGTTATTTAGTTATTTAGTTATTTAGTTATTTAGTTATTTAGTTATTTAGTTATTTAGTTATTTAGTTATTTAGTTATTTAGTTATTTAGTTATTTAGTTATTTAGTTATTTAGTTATTTAGTTATTTAGTTATTTAGTTATTTAGTTATTTAGTTATTTAGTTATTTAGTTATTTAGTTATTTAGTTATTTAGTTATTTAGTTATTTAGTTATTTAGTTATTTAGTTATTTAGTTATTTAGTTATTTAGTTATTTAGTTATTTAGTTATTTAGTTATTTAGTTATTTAGTTATTTAGTTATTTAGTTATTTAGTTATTTAGTTATTTAGTTATTTAGTTATTTAGTTATTTAGTTATTTAGTTATTTAGTTATTTAGTTATTTAGTTATTTAGTTATTTAGTTATTTAGTTATTTAGTTATTTAGTTATTTAGTTATTTAGTTATTTAGTTATTTAGTTATTTAGTTATTTAGTTATTTAGTTATTTAGTTATTTAGTTATTTAGTTATTTAGTTATTTAGTTATTTAGTTATTTAGTTATTTAGTTATTTAGTTATTTAGTTATTTAGTTATTTAGTTATTTAGTTATTTAGTTATTTAGTTATTTAGTTATTTAGTTATTTAGTTATTTAGTTATTTAGTTATTTAGTTATTTAGTTATTTAGTTATTTAGTTATTTAGTTATTTAGTTATTTAGTTATTTAGTTATTTAGTTATTTAGTTATTTAGTTATTTAGTTATTTAGTTATTTAGTTATTTAGTTATTTAGTTATTTAGTTATTTAGTTATTTAGTTATTTAGTTATTTAGTTATTTAGTTATTTAGTTATTTAGTTATTTAGTTATTTAGTTATTTAGTTATTTAGTTATTTAGTTATTTAGTTATTTAGTTATTTAGTTATTTAGTTATTTAGTTATTTAGTTATTTAGTTATTTAGTTATTTAGTTATTTAGTTATTTAGTTATTTAGTTATTTAGTTATTTAGTTATTTAGTTATTTAGTTATTTAGTTATTTAGTTATTTAGTTATTTAGTTATTTAGTTATTTAGTTATTTAGTTATTTAGTTATTTAGTTATTTAGTTATTTAGTTATTTAGTTATTTAGTTATTTAGTTATTTAGTTATTTAGTTATTTAGTTATTTAGTTATTTAGTTATTTAGTTATTTAGTTATTTAGTTATTTAGTTATTTAGTTATTTAGTTATTTAGTTATTTAGTTATTTAGTTATTTAGTTATTTAGTTATTTAGTTATTTAGTTATTTAGTTATTTAGTTATTTAGTTATTTAGTTATTTAGTTATTTAGTTATTTAGTTATTTAGTTATTTAGTTATTTAGTTATTTAGTTATTTAGTTATTTAGTTATTTAGTTATTTAGTTATTTAGTTATTTAGTTATTTAGTTATTTAGTTATTTAGTTATTTAGTTATTTAGTTATTTAGTTATTTAGTTATTTAGTTATTTAGTTATTTAGTTATTTAGTTATTTAGTTATTTAGTTATTTAGTTATTTAGTTATTTAGTTATTTAGTTATTTAGTTATTTAGTTATTTAGTTATTTAGTTATTTAGTTATTTAGTTATTTAGTTATTTAGTTATTTAGTTATTTAGTTATTTAGTTATTTAGTTATTTAGTTATTTAGTTATTTAGTTATTTAGTTATTTAGTTATTTAGTTATTTAGTTATTTAGTTATTTAGTTATTTAGTTATTTAGTTATTTAGTTATTTAGTTATTTAGTTATTTAGTTATTTAGTTATTTAGTTATTTAGTTATTTAGTTATTTAGTTATTTAGTTATTTAGTTATTTAGTTATTTAGTTATTTAGTTATTTAGTTATTTAGTTATTTAGTTATTTAGTTATTTAGTTATTTAGTTATTTAGTTATTTAGTTATTTAGTTATTTAGTTATTTAGTTATTTAGTTATTTAGTTATTTAGTTATTTAGTTATTTAGTTATTTAGTTATTTAGTTATTTAGTTATTTAGTTATTTAGTTATTTAGTTATTTAGTTATTTAGTTATTTAGTTATTTAGTTATTTAGTTATTTAGTTATTTAGTTATTTAGTTATTTAGTTATTTAGTTATTTAGTTATTTAGTTATTTAGTTATTTAGTTATTTAGTTATTTAGTTATTTAGTTATTTAGTTATTTAGTTATTTAGTTATTTAGTTATTTAGTTATTTAGTTATTTAGTTATTTAGTTATTTAGTTATTTAGTTATTTAGTTATTTAGTTATTTAGTTATTTAGTTATTTAGTTATTTAGTTATTTAGTTATTTAGTTATTTAGTTATTTAGTTATTTAGTTATTTAGTTATTTAGTTATTTAGTTATTTAGTTATTTAGTTATTTAGTTATTTAGTTATTTAGTTATTTAGTTATTTAGTTATTTAGTTATTTAGTTATTTAGTTATTTAGTTATTTAGTTATTTAGTTATTTAGTTATTTAGTTATTTAGTTATTTAGTTATTTAGTTATTTAGTTATTTAGTTATTTAGTTATTTAGTTATTTAGTTATTTAGTTATTTAGTTATTTAGTTATTTAGTTATTTAGTTATTTAGTTATTTAGTTATTTAGTTATTTAGTTATTTAGTTATTTAGTTATTTAGTTATTTAGTTATTTAGTTATTTAGTTATTTAGTTATTTAGTTATTTAGTTATTTAGTTATTTAGTTATTTAGTTATTTAGTTATTTAGTTATTTAGTTATTTAGTTATTTAGTTATTTAGTTATTTAGTTATTTAGTTATTTAGTTATTTAGTTATTTAGTTATTTAGTTATTTAGTTATTTAGTTATTTAGTTATTTAGTTATTTAGTTATTTAGTTATTTAGTTATTTAGTTATTTAGTTATTTAGTTATTTAGTTATTTAGTTATTTAGTTATTTAGTTATTTAGTTATTTAGTTATTTAGTTATTTAGTTATTTAGTTATTTAGTTATTTAGTTATTTAGTTATTTAGTTATTTAGTTATTTAGTTATTTAGTTATTTAGTTATTTAGTTATTTAGTTATTTAGTTATTTAGTTATTTAGTTATTTAGTTATTTAGTTATTTAGTTATTTAGTTATTTAGTTATTTAGTTATTTAGTTATTTAGTTATTTAGTTATTTAGTTATTTAGTTATTTAGTTATTTAGTTATTTAGTTATTTAGTTATTTAGTTATTTAGTTATTTAGTTATTTAGTTATTTAGTTATTTAGTTATTTAGTTATTTAGTTATTTAGTTATTTAGTTATTTAGTTATTTAGTTATTTAGTTATTTAGTTATTTAGTTATTTAGTTATTTAGTTATTTAGTTATTTAGTTATTTAGTTATTTAGTTATTTAGTTATTTAGTTATTTAGTTATTTAGTTATTTAGTTATTTAGTTATTTAGTTATTTAGTTATTTAGTTATTTAGTTATTTAGTTATTTAGTTATTTAGTTATTTAGTTATTTAGTTATTTAGTTATTTAGTTATTTAGTTATTTAGTTATTTAGTTATTTAGTTATTTAGTTATTTAGTTATTTAGTTATTTAGTTATTTAGTTATTTAGTTATTTAGTTATTTAGTTATTTAGTTATTTAGTTATTTAGTTATTTAGTTATTTAGTTATTTAGTTATTTAGTTATTTAGTTATTTAGTTATTTAGTTATTTAGTTATTTAGTTATTTAGTTATTTAGTTATTTAGTTATTTAGTTATTTAGTTATTTAGTTATTTAGTTATTTAGTTATTTAGTTATTTAGTTATTTAGTTATTTAGTTATTTAGTTATTTAGTTATTTAGTTATTTAGTTATTTAGTTATTTAGTTATTTAGTTATTTAGTTATTTAGTTATTTAGTTATTTAGTTATTTAGTTATTTAGTTATTTAGTTATTTAGTTATTTAGTTATTTAGTTATTTAGTTATTTAGTTATTTAGTTATTTAGTTATTTAGTTATTTAGTTATTTAGTTATTTAGTTATTTAGTTATTTAGTTATTTAGTTATTTAGTTATTTAGTTATTTAGTTATTTAGTTATTTAGTTATTTAGTTATTTAGTTATTTAGTTATTTAGTTATTTAGTTATTTAGTTATTTAGTTATTTAGTTATTTAGTTATTTAGTTATTTAGTTATTTAGTTATTTAGTTATTTAGTTATTTAGTTATTTAGTTATTTAGTTATTTAGTTATTTAGTTATTTAGTTATTTAGTTATTTAGTTATTTAGTTATTTAGTTATTTAGTTATTTAGTTATTTAGTTATTTAGTTATTTAGTTATTTAGTTATTTAGTTATTTAGTTATTTAGTTATTTAGTTATTTAGTTATTTAGTTATTTAGTTATTTAGTTATTTAGTTATTTAGTTATTTAGTTATTTAGTTATTTAGTTATTTAGTTATTTAGTTATTTAGTTATTTAGTTATTTAGTTATTTAGTTATTTAGTTATTTAGTTATTTAGTTATTTAGTTATTTAGTTATTTAGTTATTTAGTTATTTAGTTATTTAGTTATTTAGTTATTTAGTTATTTAGTTATTTAGTTATTTAGTTATTTAGTTATTTAGTTATTTAGTTATTTAGTTATTTAGTTATTTAGTTATTTAGTTATTTAGTTATTTAGTTATTTAGTTATTTAGTTATTTAGTTATTTAGTTATTTAGTTATTTAGTTATTTAGTTATTTAGTTATTTAGTTATTTAGTTATTTAGTTATTTAGTTATTTAGTTATTTAGTTATTTAGTTATTTAGTTATTTAGTTATTTAGTTATTTAGTTATTTAGTTATTTAGTTATTTAGTTATTTAGTTATTTAGTTATTTAGTTATTTAGTTATTTAGTTATTTAGTTATTTAGTTATTTAGTTATTTAGTTATTTAGTTATTTAGTTATTTAGTTATTTAGTTATTTAGTTATTTAGTTATTTAGTTATTTAGTTATTTAGTTATTTAGTTATTTAGTTATTTAGTTATTTAGTTATTTAGTTATTTAGTTATTTAGTTATTTAGTTATTTAGTTATTTAGTTATTTAGTTATTTAGTTATTTAGTTATTTAGTTATTTAGTTATTTAGTTATTTAGTTATTTAGTTATTTAGTTATTTAGTTATTTAGTTATTTAGTTATTTAGTTATTTAGTTATTTAGTTATTTAGTTATTTAGTTATTTAGTTATTTAGTTATTTAGTTATTTAGTTATTTAGTTATTTAGTTATTTAGTTATTTAGTTATTTAGTTATTTAGTTATTTAGTTATTTAGTTATTTAGTTATTTAGTTATTTAGTTATTTAGTTATTTAGTTATTTAGTTATTTAGTTATTTAGTTATTTAGTTATTTAGTTATTTAGTTATTTAGTTATTTATTTAGTTATTTATTTAGTTATTTAGTTATTTAGTTATTTAGTTTAGTTATTTAGTTATTTAGTTATTTAGTTATTTAGTTATTTAGTTATTTAGTTATTTAGTTATTTAGTTATTTAGTTATTTAGTTATTTAGTTATTTAGTTATTTAGTTATTTAGTTATTTAGTTATTTAGTTATTTAGTTATTTAGTTATTTAGTTATTTAGTTATTTAGTTATTTAGTTATTTAGTTATTTAGTTATTTAGTTATTTAGTTATTTAGTTATTTAGTTATTTAGTTATTTAGTTATTTAGTTATTTAGTTATTTAGTTATTTAGTTATTTAGTTATTTAGTTATTTAGTTATTTAGTTATTTAGTTATTTAGTTATTTAGTTATTTAGTTATTTAGTTATTTAGTTATTTAGTTATTTAGTTATTTAGTTATTTAGTTATTTAGTTATTTAGTTATTTAGTTATTTAGTTATTTAGTTATTTAGTTATTTAGTTATTTAGTTATTTAGTTATTTAGTTATTTAGTTATTTAGTTATTTAGTTATTTAGTTATTTAGTTATTTAGTTATTTAGTTATTTAGTTATTTAGTTATTTAGTTATTTAGTTATTTAGTTATTTAGTTATTTAGTTATTTAGTTATTTAGTTATTTAGTTATTTAGTTATTTAGTTATTTAGTTATTTAGTTATTTAGTTATTTAGTTATTTAGTTATTTAGTTATTTAGTTATTTAGTTATTTAGTTATTTAGTTATTTAGTTATTTAGTTATTTAGTTATTTAGTTATTTAGTTATTTAGTTATTTAGTTATTTAGTTATTTAGTTATTTAGTTATTTAGTTATTTAGTTATTTAGTTATTTAGTTATTTAGTTATTTAGTTATTTAGTTATTTAGTTATTTAGTTATTTAGTTATTTAGTTATTTAGTTATTTAGTTATTTAGTTATTTAGTTATTTAGTTATTTAGTTATTTAGTTATTTAGTTATTTAGTTATTTAGTTATTTAGTTATTTAGTTATTTAGTTATTTAGTTATTTAGTTATTTAGTTATTTAGTTATTTAGTTATTTAGTTATTTAGTTATTTAGTTATTTAGTTATTTAGTTATTTAGTTATTTAGTTATTTAGTTATTTAGTTATTTAGTTATTTAGTTATTTAGTTATTTAGTTATTTAGTTATTTAGTTATTTAGTTATTTAGTTATTTAGTTATTTAGTTATTTAGTTATTTAGTTATTTAGTTATTTAGTTATTTAGTTATTTAGTTATTTAGTTATTTAGTTATTTAGTTATTTAGTTATTTAGTTATTTAGTTATTTAGTTATTTAGTTATTTAGTTATTTAGTTATTTAGTTATTTAGTTATTTAGTTATTTAGTTATTTAGTTATTTAGTTATTTAGTTATTTAGTTATTTAGTTATTTAGTTATTTAGTTATTTAGTTATTTAGTTATTTAGTTATTTAGTTATTTAGTTATTTAGTTATTTAGTTATTTAGTTATTTAGTTATTTAGTTATTTAGTTATTTAGTTATTTAGTTATTTAGTTATTTAGTTATTTAGTTATTTAGTTATTTAGTTATTTAGTTATTTAGTTATTTAGTTATTTAGTTATTTAGTTATTTAGTTATTTAGTTATTTAGTTATTTAGTTATTTAGTTATTTAGTTATTTAGTTATTTAGTTATTTAGTTATTTAGTTATTTAGTTATTTAGTTATTTAGTTATTTAGTTATTTAGTTATTTAGTTATTTAGTTATTTAGTTATTTAGTTATTTAGTTATTTAGTTATTTAGTTATTTAGTTATTTAGTTATTTAGTTATTTAGTTATTTAGTTATTTAGTTATTTAGTTATTTAGTTATTT